>JAJJWW010004322.1:0-24912 GCA_023531295.1 Papaver armeniacum
AAAAGTGATATGAGTAAGATTTTTTTCCTCTTCTATCACTTCATCCATAAACTAATGAACCAATATATGTTAAAGTATCAACAAGAGATTCACTATCTTTAGTAAGCTATTCAACCTAAAGTAAATGTTTGACATTCAAAATGAGATTCTTTGATTCGTTGAGATGAAGAAATTCTCAAATTAAGATAATTGTAAATTGAAATATAAAGAACTTTGAAGTAATGAGGTTTTAGATGCACCGACTCATATAAAGCATGTGAAAGGGGACATATATATCATGAGACAAAGATGTATTTTTTTTTCCTAGTAATGACACCAAAGTACGGTATCAACCGAATATGGGACGAAGCTAATATGTAATTCTAGCTCTCACCGCAGTTGGGAATGAATCTTCTTACTGCAGATTGGCACAAGCAATGTAACGCGAAATTACCAGCAAGAAGAACCAATTTCCATAAGAAGGTCATAATTTAGACATCAACTTTAATGACAAGAAGAACTTTGCCCGGCCAATTGACTATTTGATTGAACTAGATCCAATAGTATGCGCTATGGAAACAAAGTACACCATTCCCAAGAAAACATAAATTTCTAAAGCACTTGAGATATATCTCGGATAAAACATAACATACATTCACTCCTAAAGTAATTGAGTTGAATCTCACTTTTGCCACATTAAGCCACACCACTTTTAATATCTCAAGACTAAATGTCTAATAGGATAGTGGTTTCCCTCCCACCATCTTAAGGAATTTCAACTAGTTGTCGAACTATTTCCTTTTAATGTGACTACGAGGATTGGGATCATCGAGGAGTTAGCACTACTCAAAATTTGTTTTCAAGATAGAACAAAGACGTCACAATATCTCTACATGTACCAAGGGATAAACACACCTTGTTAAATTCCAAAGAAACCCATGCAAATGGATATCATGTGAACCCGACTGTGATGATAATGTAATTGATTGCATCTTTTATAGTCACTAAAGTATTTGAAGGAAACATACTTTTAGAGAGACTAATGAGCCAATTTAGTGAAATGTAAATCACTATAGTATTAATTTGGATTATTGAATCCATATTGATTCACGATGAAATGTTGGAAATTGACCCATACGACTTTGACATAACCATAAAGGCACTTTTGGTTGTGACATGATGTTTCTGCTTTTTAAAGGAATCATACGTACATCGTCGTGTTTGAGTGGACGAGACAACAGAAAAAAGATTGACATAATGCCAAGTAACGATATATCTCTCAATAAGTGTTTTCCAAAGTACCGTATGCACAACCCCTCTCCCTCCCATTATGCTTTTAAGTAAGAGAGCATATCACTCATTTTACAAAGTCTTCAAGAGAAACAGATCGAGACCATCCTAAGATGCAAATGGTAAATAATCCATATGACAAAGATAACAAGGTGACATTTAGAAAAATATTCATGCAAAATGCGGACCATTAAAGTGACTCGATGGCTCGGTGAATGTTTTGACATTTTGGACTAGTTATAATTCCCAAGAAATTTTCGTTTAAAAACTCCTAGCACCATATTACACAATACAAAGTGCAAAGGCTCGCCACCCTTATTAATGCTAGAGAATTTACATCAAAGGGACTTGATGAATATTGCATGTTTAATATGATCAATATAGAACATCTTATACCTAATGGTTTTACAGAGGCTACCATCAAAGGTTACGAGGAATGCCTAAGGAATAGGTTATGCGACTCAACCTATTCTTTATTGCTTTGGGGATATGGAGTATTACACTCATCTTACTTAATTTGTTTTAGAACCCAACATTAGTCAACCTTTTCTCGCATAACCAACAGAATCGATTTAAGCTCGACATTCGTATTTTTACGCATTTTGCTGTACTATATATGTGCCATTACGACTTCCACATCGTACTATGATGGGTGTTCAAAATCAGAAGTTATGTTGAAATGAGTTCCAAACAATTATCCGCATTTTAAAAACTTTTGGCAGGAGATCTCTTACCGCTAGATTTGCGAAAGTTATCACTTTAATGAGACGCTTCTCCCATCGTTAGGGGAGATAAGAAAAAGTATTTTCTAAGGGAACGACAGGAATTTTCATGGTGTGTTCTCACCGTGTCTCATATTGATTCTTGTACTCCAAAAATGTAAATGTGAATAGATAAAGAATATTCAATTTTTCTAGTAATGTACAATGATGTTGCTAAAGTGATGAGATCACACATACCAGATGCAAACCTACCCGGCAGTTACAAATCCTCAATAACAGATATACACCATAGACTCAAGGTATCGCAACTACACTCAGCCGGGAAGTGTGGTTGAGGCCGCGGGCTCCATAAAGGAAGTTGGAGACCACTTGGTTCAATCAATCCTTACCTAGAAAGGAAGTAGTGAGTACGGGCACAACTTATTTATATCATCGTAAATCATCTCATAAGATTGTCTCGAATATGTCCATGGATCAAACTGAGTGACATCCGAAGTTTTAAAATGATTCTAGAGAACAAATGAAATCCCGGCGGATTATGAGAATGTACATGAGTCAATTCAAGGATCATGCGTGCACAATGATGATATAATCCATAAATAGTTACTTAAGTAGAGCACAATGAGATTGAACCATGCTTTATTTTGATTAATTTCAAATAAATAGCATATTTGGCCTAAACAATCTAGGTAGAACTTAGTTCTCGGGCAATATACGGGTATTTGGTGTGGTAGTGCTAACCAACCAAGTGTAAAGCCTATTGGACATACATAATTAATTTGTCATAAAGCATAATGAGAAGAAAGTAGTCTTAAAGTACAAAGACTCCGCCTTTGTGGCGCGAGGTTTCTCACAAAGCCCGGAGTTTTTCTCTCAGTAATGAACGTTATAGAGTTCCGCTACTTAGTTAGCTTGGTAATTTCAAAAGGACTCAAATGCAAAGATATGTGTGTGGCATGATTCTGAAAGAATCAAGAGATAGAAGATATTTACAAAAGTACTTGATAGATTTTGTCAGTCTAAATCAAATGACCTAAACCACGAGTGCACAAGCATAGATAGAACGCTCACTTATAGATTCAAGCAACGTTGATGTGTATACCCGTCCAAGTGGCTATTTGATTTGGATGGATAGACAAGTGTTATTTTTCCTTGCGTATTCATAAGAAAGTTCCTAATTTGGAATTGTAGCTATTTATGTTGCCGGGTACAAACATGATGTGTACTCTTGATGTAATAAGAGACCTTAAAAGCTATTTAAAATCCAAACTTTGAGATGAAAAATTTAGGAAAGCTCGATCGAATACCGAAGCTTGTGGTATATTATTCCACCGGTTTGCATATGTCTAAAGTTGTCGTGCAATTTAACAAAGACATGCATCCCGATAGCACTCCCATGATTAGTCGAGGTTCAAAAGTAAGTAAGTAACCATTTCGTCCAAAGGAATATGACGAAGATGTGTTGGGAGATGAAATTCCCATATCTAAGTACAATAGACGCATTGTTGTACTTAGTATAATAATATACTCGATTAAATTTTACATCTCCCAGGGAACTTGTTAGCTAGATATAGCCCCGCGCCAACGCAACGTCAGTGGAATGGTATAGTGAATGTAATCATGTACTTAAAAGTAACCATTGACATAAATTTGTTTTATCTATAAAGACATTAAAAGGAATGCTAATGCAAGTGCAATCCAAAAGTTTTTGATTATGAAGGAACAATAATCTATTCTCCAACGAAAAAGTAATCGAGAGGAGATATGGTAGATTATTTTCTAAGTCATTACCAATATTTAGTTTCAAAAATACATGACTAAAGGAACTGTAGAACAACTCTGAAAGTAATCAGGGGGAGATGCCGACATCGGGGGGAGGATCCAAGGATATGATGTCGACATATTTTACTTCGAAATTAAAGTTGTGGTGTACTCTTTTTCCCTTCGATCGAGAATAGTTTTTCCCAAAGGGTTTCGTTACTCGACAAGGTTTTTAGCGAGACAACACTAAAACATCAAGTATGTTGAACGTTGAAGACATAAAGATCGTGTTGATATTACTGAAAATATCTGAATCAAAGAAATGAAATACGATAGTTTGTTAAGCAACGTAACTTCCAGAATCAACAACATGGTTTTATAAACGTTCAAGTCACCAAAGTAAAGTGTGATAAACTCCTTTTGACTGCATTAGACTAACGAAAATTGTCTGACATCAGGGAGCATCTAATGGTGTGTTGAACTATTATCCTTCACCAGGGTTACTTTTTCCCACAGGATTTTGTTACTCGGTAAGGTTTTCAATGAGACAACAACAAACACCGGGAATGTAATTTCCCAGCTAAGGCTATTGTCTTTTCCACGAGAATTTTCTGCCTTAGGAGTTGTGAAGCAACTAGTCAACTTCAACAAAGCAAAGTGATCATCTGCAACAGATCACATTTACTTGCATCTTCCACGTTGTACTCTTTTCCCTTCGTCAAGGTTTTGTCCCACTGGGTTTTTTCCTTGTCAAGGTTTTAATGAGGCAACGTATACACATCCAAACATGTTCTAAGTTTACTTAATATTGTACTCTTTTCTTTAGTTGATTTTGTCCCTACGGGTTTCTAATGACGAAGTTTTAACGAGGCAATTAACTTAGACTCGTCAATCTTTGAGGATCGTATTGGATGTGATGAACTACATGTAAAATACGAGACAACATGTGAAGTATTACATGTGAAGACTTGTACCAAGGTTTTGTCCCATGAGTTTTTTTCCTTATCAAAGTTTTAATGAGGAAATGACTCATTTCGCACAAGTCATCAAGGAGAACGACATTTGAAGAACTATATGTAAAGCATTATGTATAAAGTTTTATTATTGAACCGCACAAGGGGAGTGTTACAGGCCTACGGCCCATAGATGTGCTGGTCCCAACTAGATTCCTAGGGTTGTATATAAGGAAACTATGTAATGATTCTAGACTACTCTCCTAATAATATTGTTGTTCTTCTTCCTCTTATCTTTCCCCTGTTTCATCCATAATTCTCCGAATCAATATTGGTTTTGTTATCTCAATCAAATCATTATTGTCTTGTTTTACTATATATTATCGCATATGATTGTATGATTGTTTGTTTAGGAGCGCTACTAAATGACCGTGAATGCATTTCTATAGCTAGACTAAGGTTTTGAGATACATAATTGTTGATAAACCTTGTCATAAGTAGCATATTGTGATTACCAATTGTATTCAAAACCTTTGTGTGATTGCAAGTAGAAGTTTGACCTATGTTAAATAGTTTACTCGTAGTATTTCTATTGCATGGATTAGTCTAATTCATAGAACTTAAGGCTCTTGGAGGATTAAACCTAATAGCACGTTGCATTAGGTTGTTCATTTGTAAGTAGTATTCACATATTCATCGTTATGGTATGTGATGATATAAGGAATTCCGGGAGTATGCTCTCGATGGGGTACTTTTAGGACTCTTGATAATGAATGATTGAGTGACCACACCAGTTATTAGTTGAAGTGCATGTATTATGATTGATGACGAACCCTGAACCAGTATTCTCAACTTATTGATTCTCTTTATTTGTTATTTGCTATTATTATATTAATTATTTTAAACCTAAATCAAAAATCCCCCAGGTTACTTAAGTTTTCAAATACGAATAACAACCCATATCTCCTTGTGGAACGAATCCGTTCTTACATCTATACTATTATCTATAATTGTGAAGTGAAAGAACTTAAATTATTTTTGCGTTGGCTGACAACCGACCACATACAAAAATCTTCAAAGTTAAAACCAATATGCATAGGACAATGATCAGAAGACTCTCTAGGTAAATTATTAACACACATATTACGAAAGATAATTTCAGCTGATTGGTTTATAAGGTATCTATCAAGTCTTTCAAGAATCTGACTAGGGTCATGTTATATATTTGACCAAGTGAACCTAGGGCTAGAAAAACCCGGATCATGGAGGTTAAAATAATTACAATGGTTTCTAAGGTTATAGAAATCATTATCATCAACCTCGGGCCCACCATTTTTTATCTCCAATACCTAACAAAGAATTAAAGTCTCATACAAAGAAAACTGGTTCATTTGGAGGAAGAGCTGGAAGACTACATTGACTATCCCAAAAGGCTTGTCTAAGACTACTATTTGGTTCACCATAGATAAAATGTATATGGCATAGCTTAGAATGTATAATATCAGTAGGTATGACATAGATTCCTCTAATACGGGAGGATAAAACTTTCAAAACAATTCCTTGTTTCCAGGCCAAACTAGCCCTCCACTTCTACCAATACATGGCACATTGAAAGTGTTAGAGAACCTCATATTTCTTAATTTCCTAGCAGCAAATTCCTTTTTCATTTTAGTCTAAAATAAAAACACTATGTTTGGGTTGATATTTTTTAAAAGGAGACACAATTCTTTATTAGAAGATTTATTTCCTAAGCCACACACATTCTAGCACAACATATGGATGAAGATTCAGCAGACAAAGAATCAGGCTCAATAGAGTGAGATTGAGGAAATTGATTACCTGGTTGGTGGAAACATAAGCACCATTAGGATGAGTATTTGCATTGTCACTACCCAGTTGACAACCTTGAACATCATTCAGATTCAGATCAGCAGCCTCATGAGAGGAATTATTGCGGACATCACTGGTAGTCGAGGAATTTCCAGTAGGTTCATGACGAGGTGTCAGAATCGCAAATAATATTTTTTACTTCTCTTTACACTAGCAAGTAATATAATGAAAGCAGATTCGTCCCAAGGGAGGTATGGAGCAAAATTTGTTATAAAAGTATTCTTAGCAAAGATGATTTTGTTGTAGAAATTCTAAAAATCACAAAGTTGTATTCAGATATGAGATGAGATTGACTAAGGATTCATTCTCGACTACAAAACATAAACCGAATCGATATATAACATGTTCTTAGTATTATCTTGTTACTAACAACCCTAGGATAATTAGTACGCTCAACTATCTCGTTATTATCTCCTAAGCTCACCGGATACGGAAGCGCTCGACTACAGGATTCTATTTATTCAAGTTACCTAGAGGTACACTTACTAGGTATGATTCAAACAAGTTCTCTAAGTTTTGTGAGATAAGATTGTTCCTAGTGATGAATTCAAAAGCATGAATCATCTACTAGTGTCAATTTCCACATATGGGTACTTAACAAAGTCCCATCATCAATACCCGGGTCGGAGAAAATCTAAACTAGAAATAAGATTGTGACATAACTATTTAATTTCGAACTTAAACAATTAAGGAACAATCCATAAGCATTATTAGCATGGTAGAAATCAAACAATAATGAGAATAGGTGCAAGAGAACAAGTTATTTCATATTAATTATAGGTTCATATTTCGGGGACTTTTGAAATTACCCTCAATCAAAAATAGTTTTAGTTACTCATAGTTTTGGAGTTCATCATCAATAATAATTGAAATAAAGAAGATGAAAAATAAATTCAAAAGCAAACCCTAGTTGCGGCTATCTCCCAAAAAGCTCCTAGTAGAATACGTGATATGTGATATAAAGTTGTAGAAAAACTTCTCTTTTATAGCTCTTCTTATTTCCAAAATTAGGTCCAAGTCTTCAAAGTCCATCTCCAAGTGGTCCACCAAGCCCATGTGTGCAAAATATCTCTTTGTTATCTAGTAGTTATGCTTTCTTTGTTATTTTTCTTGTGAATTATGTACTTTACGCGCGCTTTTGAGTTATTAGGTATTCTGGAGTCGCACGGAAGAAAAGAAGCGGAAATCACCCAAATTGAGGCGAAAAGAGCAAAATGGTCGGACAAGTGCTATTGGTAACCCCACTGTACGTTAAGGGGTAGCCATTCTGTTAAGGGGTGAACTGTTCCAAAGGGACTACTAATGGGAGCCCATCCACATGTTAAGGGGTTGCCAGATGGGTGGCCCTTATCCAGAAGGTGGGTGTGCTGTTAGCACCCTAATCCTCTTCTACCCTAAATCGGGAGATGTTTCTTCCATTTACCTCATTTTGTTCACTTTGAAAATAAGAGAGAAAAGCGGCGATTCCTTTGCTAAATCAAGAGACGATCGAAAGAAATTTGAGTATGGATCGGTCGAGAAGTGACATTCGAGCTAAGATGGTGGATTGGAAGACAAACTGAAGTTATATAATGAATCACAGAGTAGGGTTTGAGAGGAAGTACGGTTTGAATGGAATTCAGAGGATTAATGGCTGAAGTTCTTGTCGATTTTGAGGAAGAACTATTAACAGGTTTGTTGGAGTTCAAGATGGAGGATTAAGCTCAAGTTCATCTCTCTGTGTTGTGTTGCTCAGGAATTAGAAGCTAGAGTTTGATTCAATTAGAAAAAAAGGGTTCTGAATTAGGGTTTGAATCAGATTTGTATTTGGCAGAATATGAAGAATCTAAATTTGAAGTCAAGTTTGTGATGTGTGTTGGTTCGATCGTGACACCTGGGAAAGAATAGCTGATGTTGGTGTTGTGAGTTGGAGGTGGAAATGACTGAGCTGCCGTAATTTGGGATTCGATTTGGGTTTAGGGTTCGTTTGGAATTGAAGTACAGAGATCGAGATGTTGGGAATTGGAGGTGGCTGCCATTGAATTTTGGCACTTGACTGTGAAGATTAATGGATGTTTCTGTGATTGAATGTGTGTGAATGTTGGTGTTGTGGGTTTCATGTGAAGGAGTTACAGAGAAGTGCAATTGAGAAGAACAGGGAGATGGAGATGGACTGTGAAACCAAGCTCGAGTATGAATGGTGCTTCAGTGAATGTGGTGTTTGAACTCAGATGATGAATGGGTTTCGATTGAGTCTCCGGAAGTACTGAAGATGCTGGTGCTGCTATGGGGTGTATTGCAACAAAGCTACTGAGTTATTAGTGGTCCGCAAATGGAGTTGTAGTGATTATGGGTGCAGTGCACGCCGAAAGTCAGTCCGAGAAGAATTGGTGTAGCTGACTTGTTGCAGTTGAGCTGTACACGGGAGCTATAGGAGTTGCGGTCAAGTCACGGTGTTGGCTGGTGCTGGTGGAATGGCAAGAGCTGGTACGGTGCAGCATTGGTTGAAAAGCTCAAACTGAGTTAGTTCGCAGTGGCAGAATTGGGCAAGGCATGAATCTGAGAAGGCGACGCTAAGGTTTGCGGGTTTGGCACTTGGATGTTGAAATGGCAAAGGTTACGGTGGGTCTTTGGTAATACTGAGTAGGTGGAGCTGGTGAGTGTCATGGAAGAGCAAAGCTGTGGCAGTGCAAGTGGGTGATGAGTGAGGTTGCAAGTCAGACATGTGAGCTGCGCCTTAGAAGACCCGAAATGGCTGTGTGAGATGCGGTTTGATGCCGAGGTTGGTACAACGACGAGAGATGGAAAGCTCGAGAAACATGCGTCATGGAATGACAATGCAAGAAGCTTGGTGAGATTGAGATTGAGATGGTGCAGGCGGAGAATGGCACTGTTGTTGTTGTCTTCTTTGCCAAGATGGCCGAGAAGTTTCGATTGATCTTCGCGCAAGCTCCGATTGCGAGCCGAGTTGTAAGATGCTTAGCCATCTTGGCTGGAACAGTGATGCACCATCTTGGTGCAACAGACTTCAGCACATCCAGCTGAGTAAGATGATGATCCAGACCCTGACTCACTTGACTGGGTCAGTGATTGACCCGGTTTGACTCATTGCCTTGATCCGAGTTGACTCGACTGATCCGACCCGTTGACCGGTGACCGGGCAGACTTTGCCGGTCACCTGAACTACTTTCCGGCGAACTTTCCGGCCACAATCCCAGTTTTCCGGCGACGATTTTTTGGCAGGATTTTCACATGGGTTTTTCTCACACGTGGGCTTGGTGGACCACTTGGAGATGGATTTTGAGAAGACCTAATATTGGAAGGAGTATCCTTTATGGAAATTGGAGAAACATATAAAAGAGAGGACTTTTATTATATCTTTTATCTATTCTTTTTGCTTCTACTTTTGTTCTAGGGTTTACACCATGAAGTCTTTTCTCTTTCTTCTTGTTATGAACTCCATGAATATGAGCTAGAGTTTCATTATTGGTTATGGAATAAGTTGGATTTCCAAACATGGGTTTTAATTCAATAAATTAGTTTTCTCTCATATTATCGTTTATGATTCACCATTAATATTGTTACATGATTTGAATGCTTGTTAGTCTAGTCGCGAATCGATTGAGTTTGCTTTCATCTTTATTGCTAGATTAGGGTTATTATACGCAAAAGTGATAATTCCGGATTGCAAGTAGCATAAATATGATTATAGTTTGTAGTGATATATTCTTATGATCATATGTGAGTCATAACCTTTGTTAAATCGGATTAGTGCGCTTTCCACGTTCGATTGCTTTGATTGGCCTGATTTCATAGAACTTAATGCATCTAGGGAATTAAACTTGATTAGTGCTTTTACACGTTAGGTTGTTCCTTTAGGTAGAATTCATATTCGCATCTTTTAATGTGTTTGTTGATGACATGAGGAGATTTGGGGGATATACTTGCGATCAAGGTATTCTAGGGTCTTTGATAAAAGTTGAGATTAAAATATCAATTCTAGTTATTGTGTTGAAAACATGTTTGTGAATGAAAACGAAATCCATGACCAATACTTTCACATCCTTGATTTTATTTGTTTACCTTTATTGTTTGCTTTTATTTTATTTTAATTTCATAAAAATCACAAAACTACCGGTGTTATTTGTAGGGAACAGAAACAATTTGACAACCTAGACCTCTCTTAGGATCGATCCTTTCTTGCCCTTGCTATATTTATATTTTGAGTAGTAAGAAAGTGTAATTTATATTTGTGTCGGCTGACGACCGGTCAAATTTTGGCGCCGTTGCCGGGGAGGCAGCGGTTGTTAATTGTTTTTGGTTTCTTATTTTTGTAATTAGTTTTGTTTTATTTTTTCTTATTTTTTGGGTTTTAACCTTGGTTTGAGAATTTTTATTTCAGGTGTTTGTTTCTCATGGAAGGAGCATACTACATGGATGGATACGGTTTTCAACAACCTCAACAATACGACAACTACCAATTCCATGGGTATAATCAAAACCCATTCATTGGTTATGACCAATATTCCATGGAACCTTATGGTTTTCCTCAACAACCTTATGGCGGGTATGTGTGTGAACAACCACAAGGATGGGAGGATTCTTATGCTTGTGAACAAAAGTCTCTAACTTTATAGACAATGTTTCCAACTTTTTACAAGAGGAATTTCAAAAAGCAAAAGAGACTACAAACGAGCAACTCCAAGAACTTTGTGAAGGTTTTGCTAGCTTGCGAAGAGGCATTGATCAATACAAGGAAGATATGGATAATTATGTGCATATGGTTTGTGATGAATATTTGATTGATGCTAATGTTGAAAAAGGCCAATCCTTGGGCACTTTCGTGGATAATTGTGTGGCTAACTCAACTCTTGATCGTAATAATGATCATTCACCTATTCAAAAGGATGAGTTAGAGATTAGCAACACTAAATTCAGCGAGGAACAATCTTATGTTGACTATGATAGTGACGGTGATTATGATACATTGCTTGAAACAACTCATGGTGACATCTCAAGGAGTCTTTTTGGGATCAAGATGAAGATGAAGAGGAATATGTCGACACTTGTGTAGATTACTCAAGCATTGATCTTAATAATGATCAAGAGCCTATTCAAAGGGTGGAGCTTGAGGATGATGCATTTTCGAGTGTTCTAAAAAAGTTTCTTATGATAAAATTTGGATCCGCAAAAGAGTATGTGCCTTACAACAAGGAGGAGTATGTTGAGAAAGAGACCGTTATGACCAATATTGTGGAAGACCCAATTGAGCTTGCAAATGATTGTAATGATGATGTTTATGTCGAGACTTTGGTTAAAGAAAACGGACGAAGAATGGTTGCAAGGTTTGATAGAGGACCATGATATAAAAGAGGTGAATTATTCACTTGAGTTTTTCAAGGATGAAGAGGATTCCGTAATATACAAGAGATTGTGAAAGGTTTATCTAACCCTTTGCCTATTGTTTCTTCTCCTTTACCTCTTATTGGTTTGAATGTATGTGCTTCGAGAATATTGTTGAATGACTTTGTTTCTCGCTTTCCGCCATTAGAGATACTTGATTCTCATACTATGCAGGTTATGGACCAAGAAACCGTGGAAGTACCCGACTTCTATATTCTTTATACACTTCCAAGTGTGGACAAGAATGAGTGTGGGGGAAGCTTTTATCGGTTCATAGTTTCACTTTTGCTTTATGTTACTAATATTTGTGTGAAGCTAGTGTTTGCAAAACAAGTTCTATGGACGGATCCCCAACTTTTCAGATTATTGTGTATGGGGAATGAATTTTACAAGAAGCTAAGTCGGGCCGTCGACTTTAAAACAAGCGCTAAGTGGGAGGCAACCCACCGGTTTTGTATCTCTTATCCTTTTGCATTTTTATTTTTGTTTCGTTTATTTATTTTTTACTGTTTTCATATCATATTTGCATCCCCATGTTTAATTTCATTGAGTCCGGAATCTATCTTAGAAGAGAATTATGACGAATACCTTTTCGTCAGAAAATTTCAGACTGCGCGTAGTTCAGTCCAGAGACTATAACTGTCAGACCGTTTATCGAAACACTGTGCCCTTTTGACACTTTGTAGAAAACACGTAGATGAACAACTTTTGTGAAATGGAGTTTTTCCAAATTCCTTACCAATTTGTACAGTTTTTGCGTTTTATCTGCAGTTACGTCAGAATTCAGAATTTTCGGTTTTTCACATTGAGGACAATGTGAAGTTTAAGTGTGGGGGAGTCTTTTGCATATAGAGTTTTTAGCCTTTTGAGTCAAAATTTTCAATTTTTTTTGTATATTTGAATAAAACTCCAACTTGTGGTTAGTTTAGAGTCACATAGTATACATGTCGCTAAGATTACATCGAGAATCTCATACTAGTGACTGAACTTAGAGATGACAGAGAACATGATCGGGTTTCTTAATTTTATGAGAGTTAAAGTTGGATTTAACCATGCCAGTGGCAAATAAGGTGCAGACTGAATTCGGTATTAGAATAGTGATCCCTTATAGTGGAGACTACCCATGTTACATAATGTGAGGCACCAACCTTCAATTCTTTGTACCTGTCTAAATTTGTGCTTTTGAGTGTATGTCACCGTACGTAAATTCCGGGCAGAATGGTGAGCTGTCCAATTTCCCACCATAGAAGCACTATTTTGATCTCTTGAGTGCTATTTTTGTCAATCATGTTGGTGACATCGAATTGCTAACTTACATACCACTTGTAATCTTGTTCGCGATTAGCACCATCCACCTTATCTCTCTCTACACCAACAGTCCATAGAAACACCATCATCATCAACAAGAGGAGCATCACAAATTTGAAGGAAAGTTGAACACGTTCGAGGTTTACAAGCAACGGTAGTAGAGATGGGCAGATTTGATTTGAGTAAAGCAACAAAACAGGAGTAAATTTTTATAAGTTGAAGACTATTATACAAGAGTGGAAATTATTAAGGATGAGAATTGAGAAGTCTATGATATCAAGACATATAAGTTGTGAAGATTCAAGGTGTAAAGTACTTATACCATGGCATTGTACTTACATTTTTATTTTTGTATTTTACTTCTCTTGTCTCAAAAAAAAAAAAAAAAAAAAAAAAAAATCGAAAATTAAAAAAAAAAAAATTAAAAAAAAAAAAAAAAAAAAAAAAAAAAAAAAATTAAAAAAAAAGAAAGAAAAAAGAAAAAAAGAAAAAAAAATTAAATTTTGGGTTTGTATAGTTTGTTTCTAGTTTTGTATTCTTTCAATAAAGCCAATGGAAAGAAGGAATATCCATAATGAAGTTTCAAGCGACAAGGAATTTGAGGAAATAATTAAATTGTCAAGATTCTACTTAAGTTCGAGAGTTATCATCAAGAGTTGAAGACCGAAGACGAAGATGAAGACACCGATAGAAGACCGAAGACGTTTCTATGGATCTTTGAGAGTGGTGTTAGCTGCACGTCGTAATGATAACGAGGTAAGTAAGTATATTCCCACCTTCGTTAAATGGTTGATTTCCTTTCAAGAGATCGTCAGAAAAATGGGTTTTCAAAAATGAATAAAAGATGTGGGTTTTCAAAACATTCGGAGGGTTAAGCCTTCCTACCATTCAACGTGTCGCAGGATTCTCTCTTCATTCCTACCGGACACATGTGTGACCCATAAAAAGCTATTTATTATTGAGAGCAAATTCATAAAACCCTTTCTTGTGAGGTGAGTCGAGACTTTTGATCACTCCGAACCCGAATTTTAGTCGAGAAGGGATGGTTATATCTCTCTCAACTTTTAAGAATGAGATTATGTTCATTTATGTGTCTAACTTCTTATGACTAGTGTGCGAGAATCTCTATGTCTTCTTAGCGCGTTGGATGCTATCATTACGGAGAACTAGTAAGTTGGAAAAGTAGGTTTTGTGGGTATATCTCTAGTAAACCCTCACGAGACTATAACTCGTCCACTAGGGACACCTAGGGGTTTAAAGGCTTGTTATTTATGCTAAAAGTGACCGTAGCCTCGATTCGACACGGAGTTGTTGTATTTTATTGTTTTGTTTGATTTGCTCGAGGACTAGCAAAGTCTAAGTGTGGGGGAATCTGATAGGTGTAGAATGCACCTGATTTACTATCTAGTAGTTATGCTTTCTTTGCTATTTTTCTTGTGAATTATGTACTTTACGCGCGCTTTTGAGTTATTAGGTATTCTGGAGTCGCACGGAAGAAAAGAAGCGGAAATCACCCAAATTGAGGCGAAAAGAGCAAAATGGTCGGACAAGTGCTATTGGTAACCCCACTGTACGTTAAGGGGTAGCCATTCTGTTAAGGGGTGAACTGTTCCAAAGGGACTACTAATGGGAGCCCATCCACATGTTAAGGGGTTGCCAGATGGGTGGCCCTTATCCAGAAGGTGGGTGTGCTGTTAGCACCCTAATCCTCTTCTACCCTAAATCGGGAGATGTTTCTTCCATTTACCTCATTTTGTTCCGCCTGAAAAATAAGAGAGAAAAGCAGCGATTCCTGCTGCTAAATCAAGAGACGATCGAGCAGAAATTTGAGTATGGATCTGAAGCTGAGAAGTGACATTCGAGCTAAGATGGTGGATTGGAAGACAAACTGAAGTTATATAATGAATCACAGAGTAGGGTTTGAGAGGAAGTACGGTTTGAATGGAATTCAGAGGATTAATGGCTGAAGTTCTTGTCGATTTTGAGGAAGAACTATTAACGGGTTTGTTGGAGTTCAAGATGGAGGATTAAGCTCAAGTTCATCTCTCTGTGTTGTGTTGCTCAGGAATTAGAAGCTAGAGTTTGATTCAATTAGAAAAAAAGGGTTCTGAATTAGGGTTTGAAGATTTGTATTTGCGTGAATAGGAAGAATCTAAATTTGAAGTCAAGTTTGTCTTGTGTGTTGGTTCGATCGTGACACACTGGGAAAGAATAGCTGATGTTGGTGTTGTGAGTTGAGGTGGAAATGACTGAGCTACGTAATTTGGGATTCGATTTGGGTTTAGGGTTCGTTTGGAATTGAAGTACGTAGATCGAGATGTTGGGAATCGGAGGTGGCCGCCATTGAATTTTGGCACTTGACCGTGAAGATTAATGGATGTTTCTGTGATTGAATGTGTGTGAATGTTGGTGTTGTGGGTTTCATGTGAAGGAGTTACAGAGAAGTGCAATTGAGAAGAACAGGGAGATGGAGATGGACTGTGAAACTGAAGCCTGAGTATGAATGGTGCTTCAGTGAATGTGGTGTTTGAACTCAGGTGATGAATGGGTTTCGATTGAGTCTCCGGAAGTACTGAAGATGCTGGTGCTGCTATGGGGTGTATTGCAACAGGCTACAGGTTATTAGTGGTCTGCAAATGGAGTTGTAGTGATTGCAGGGTCTGGTACAGTCGAAAGCGTCCGAGAAGAATTGGTGTAGCTGACTTGTTGCAGTTGAGCTGTACACGGGAGCTATAGGAGTTGCGGTCAAGTCACGGTGTTGGCTGGTGCTGGTGGAATGGCAAGAGCTGGTACGGTGCAGCATTGGTTGAAAAGCTCAAACTGAGTTAGTTCGCAGTGGCAGAATTGGGCAAGGCATGAATCTGAGAAGGCGACGCTAAGGTTTGCAGGTTTGGCACTGGATGTTGAAATGGCAAAGGTTCTGGTGGAGTGCTGGTAATACAGAGGTGGAGCTGGTGAGTGTCATGGAAGAGCAGGCTGTGGCAGTGCAGGTGATGAGTGAGGTTGCAAGTCTGTACATGTGAGCTGCCTTAGAAGACCTGAAATGGCTGTGTGAGATGCAGTTTGATGCCGAGGTTGGTACAACGACAGAGATGGAGGAAAGCTCGAGAAACATGCGTCATGGAATGACAATGCAAGAAGCAGCTGAGATTGAGATTGAGATGGTGCAGGCGGAGAATGGCACTGTTGTTGTTGTCTTCTTTGCCAAAGATGGCCGAGAAGTTTCGCTTGATCTTGCCGCAAGAAGCTCAGATTGCAGGCCAGAGTTGTAAGATGCTTAGCCATCTTGGCTGGAACAGTGATGCACCATCTTGGTGCAACAGACTTAGGCATGTGCAATGAACTAGGCCAAAGCCACTCAGCCCATCCAGCTGAGTAAGATGATGATCCAGACCCTGGCTCACTTGACTGGGTCAGTGATTGACCCGGTTTGACTCACTGCCTTGACCCTAGTTGACTCGACTGATCCGACCCGTTGACCGGTGACCGGGCAGACTTTGCCTGGCCACCAACTACTTTCCTGGGGCATTAACTTCCGGCCACAATCCCAGCCTCCGAGCGCCGATTTTTGGCAGAATTTTCACATGGGTTTTTCTCACACATGGGCTTGGTGGACCACTTGGAGATGGATTTTGAGAAGACCTAATATTGGAAGGAGTATCCTTTATGGAAATTGGAGAAACATATAAAAGAGAGGACTTTTATTATATCTTTTATCTATTCTTTTTGCTTCTACTTTTGTTCTAGGATTTACACCATGAAGTCTTTTCTCTTTTCTTCTTGTTATGAACTCCATGAATATGAGCTAGAGTTTCATTATTGGTTATGGAATAAGTTGATTTCCAAACATGGGTTTTAATTCAATAAATTAGTTTTCTCTCATATTATCGTTTATGATTCACCATTAATATTGTTACATGATTTGAATGCTTGTTAGTCGAGTCGCGAATCGATTGAGTTTGCTTTCATCTTTATTGCTAGATTAGGTTATTATACGCAAAAGTGATAATTAGGATTGCAAGTAGCATAAATATGATTATAGTTTGTAGTGATATATTCTTATGATCATATGTGAGTCATAACCTTTGTTAAATCGGATTAGTGCGCTTTCCACGTTCGATTGCTTTGATTGGCCCGATTTCATAGAACTTAACGCTTCTAGGGAATTAAACTTGATTAGTGCTTTTACACGTTAGGTTGTTCCTTTAGGTAGAATTCATATTCGCATCTTTTAATGTGTTTGTTGATGACATGAGGAGATTTGCTGGATATACTTGCGATCAAGGTATTCTAGGGTCTTTGATAAAAGTTGAGATTAAAATATCAATTCTAGTTATTGTGTTGAAAACATGTTTGTGGATGAAAACGAAATCCATGACCAATACTTTCACATCCTTGATTTTATTTGTTTACCTTTATTGTTTGCTTTTATTTTATTTTAATTTCATAAAAATCACAAAACTACCGGTGTTATTTATAGGGAACCGAAACAATTTGACAACCTAGACCTCTCTGTGGGATCGATCCTTTCTTGCCCTTGCTATATTTATATTTTGAGTAGTAAGAAAGTGTAATTTATATTTGTGTCGGCTGACGACCGGTCAGACTGCACGTAAAACAATAAGGAAACCACAAGCAAACCACGGACGTTGCGGATCAACTCTAGTGAAATCAATCTCAATAAGAAATCTTATCAACACTTTGTTTTTCAAACCACTAAAACTGGTTATTGTAAGTTTTTGGACCAACGTCCATTAAGAGAAGATGTAGCCTCTAACTGAAGATGTTGGAGCCAGGGTTTCACTATAAATATAATCTATCATGCACCATTTACAGTTATTATCATCCTCAGATAAGACAACTGTTTTATCAATAAAGACTGGTCAGTGAGGGTTGAAGGTAAGTTTGTTGGTAAGACAAGTTTATCAGTTGCAGAGGTCTTGATATCCTTCTCAGAAAAAGCAATGGTGTTTGAGTTTTTTCGTTGTTCTATGAACAACGAGATGGAGGTTAATATATTGATGGAACCAAGATATTTAGAACAAAGGGGAGTATTTTTGAATTTTGTGATTGTTATATGATAACGCACATATATTTGGATGAGGCATCGCCAATTTTGATCATGCATGTGCCAAAAAAATGATAATGCACATCTATTCTGACATAAAGACGGAAAAACATATGTTTAGAGAAGACATCCTTAAATTGGGAAGTATGAGAAGGTTGAATATTTTTGTTGGACACAATGTGGGGTAGTCCCGGTAAAATATTTCCCGCTTTTGGTAGTAAATGTGGTCCAAGATTCTTTTATTATGTTTAAAACTGACTGAGATTGAGGTTGGGGAGAGTCTTAAAATGACGGTCAGATGGTAAAGAAGGATTCGAGTGAGTAAATATTTCCAATAGTATTGGATGATGTTGACATTGCATGAAATCTACATGATGTAGACCAAGTACTTCTTTGGCCAAAAGGGGATGGTTATTGAACAATAATAACTCTTGTAGTTTAGTCCAAGTATAATGACTAGGAAATACAAGCCTTCAAATGCCAAACCATGTGGATTATAGTTGACGTTTGGCCAAAAGGGGATGGTTGTTGAACAATAATAAGTCTTCTTAGTTTAGTCCAAGTAGGATGATTAAGAAATACAAGCCTCCAAATGCCATTAAATCACGTGGATTATAGTGGTAAAATTTAGATAATTGACGTTTACTTTGGATAGAGATATTTAAGGTAATGAGGTTTTGATGTAGGTTATTTTGCACAGGTAAAACATACAGAATTAGCACGGTAAATTATTATTGAATGAAGGGTGTTGAGTTTAATGAATTTGGGTAGGTAGGACAAGTGGAATAAATGCAACCTATCCCGCATACTCTGGTTAACAATGATGCCTCCTAACAGGTAACAGGTGTTGCCGGAGTCAGACCTGCAAAATATCACAAATTTAAATTAGTACCCATAAGTGCTCATTAGAATTAGGTGACATGTATATACACCTATTAATGGTCCCTTGGCTAAGGGTTGGGTTAGCTGAAACGTCTAGGAATAGACTTTGAATGGGTAATTTCGAGGAGTAATGATGGTTCTTGAGGAAATGTGCATGATGCGTCCGGCTTTGAATGGACGTGAATAGACAAGGACGGGACATTTCGCCGAACTCCTTAAATGTCTATGGCTTTATTTAGGGGATCATAAATAGAAATTAGAGAGATAATTTGTAATTCACCAAAGAAAAAACTAAAGAGGAAAGAAATTAGAGAGAGTAAGAAGACTAAAGGTTAATGACAAATTTAAGGAATAACGCTCCCTGATGGTACTCAACCATCAAGAACTCTTGAATTTGTGAAGAGGAATATATTAAGGCTTGATACCAGAGAATTGGAGAATTTGAAGGAGTTTCTTCATTGGGGGAAATTGATATGTGAGGTCGTTTAGAAAGCAACCGCGGTGGGCGATTAAACCCATTTATTTGGTAAAAGAACCAGGTACGTGGCGGACGCACCATCGACCAAATCCCGCAGACCAAACCAATATATAATCTTCGTTTCTCAACGGCGGTTATATAGTCTACGCTTGACATGAAGCGTTCGTATAGTGTTCGTCCACGAACAGGCGAAGTTGAAATCCTACGCCCAATGGAGTGATTTGAAATCTCGCCCGATGGAGCGGAGTCAAGTTTACGTTCGGTATCGTTGATATTCCTCTACGCCCCAATGAGACGAACATATAGTAAATGCCTGGCATCAGGCGGGCATATAGTTTACGCCTGGCATCAGGCGGGCATATAGTAAACGCCTGCCTCCACCCCATACGTAATTTGTTTATACCGTTTGTAATTTGTTTCTCAAAGTGTACTAAATTCTATGAGGTGTATATAATATTGTTAGCTAAAAGTCATTGCAATATAATATTTTATCATCTAAATACTAAACTAAAGTAATACAAACAATTACACAACTTGATTCCATTAATCTTTATTTTAATTAGGTGTAGCAAAAAGTATAATAAAGACAAAAAAATAGTATGTTGAAGATGAAGATGTAATACGTTCTAGAATGAATACCCACTTTCTCTAGCTAATTTCACCAAATCCACATTCATTTTCTACTTCATTTCTTCACTGATGTAAGGCGTCGGGCGGTTACTTTACAAACGCCCCATGGGGCGTTGATTATACATACGCCTGGCATCAAAGCGTTTGCTACGTCCGCCCCATTGGGCGTTGATTATACATGCGCCTCTTCTCGGTAGTGAACTTTATGCACGCCCCACACCGCGCGCATCTTTATCAACGCCCGTCAACAAGCGTAACTTTACCAACGCCCGAAGGGACGAAGATTATACATAAGCTCCACAACCAAAAGCGAAGATTATACCTCATTCGACTAAATATACTTTCGCCTCCCACCGTCAGGACAACGGACTAAACTAAAATTTAGTCTTTTTTACTCTTTGATCTTTGGGTTTAGTCGCACCACCTGCAGTTGCTCTTAATTGACTATGAGAGGAAAAGAGAAAAATGCCCAAGAATTTGCATAATGGAAGGAAAAACGTGTGCAAGGGTTGAGAGAAAAAACAGAGAAAGAAAAGACAATAATGATGATTACGTCTGAAGAAAAAGACGCAGCGAAACTGAGAATGACTCTGAGGAGTCAAATGATGGTTATAAGTACTATGTGGAGGAGATTGAATCATCTGAGAACAGTTCTGCTGCAGAGGATGCAAAAGAGGGAGAGGAGTTTAGGAATGACGATGCTCTTTACAGAAGGTGTTTCCTCCCATTTTCACCACGACAATGCAAAAAGACTGAATGTAGATTCTGATGGAAATACAATAGAGGGCATCAATGCTGATGGAGAACCGATAAGTGATGAAGAGACTGACGAAGAAAGTAGCGAGGATGATGGTTGAAGTAGTGGTTCTGAGATGGGTCTGCTACTTCATCTGGAAGTGAATATAGTGATCGATATGAAGAGGATGACTATGAACGACATGAAAACTATTCTAGCTATTCTTTAAGACTTTAATAAACCCAAAAAAGGGTGTCTGGAATGGTAATCTTTCCCAGAACATTAAGAGAGATGAGGTTAGTAGGCTTGGATAAAGCCTTATAACAAGTCCTTTGTTTGTTGTTTTTCTTCTAAATCATTTTGCGTTGATGCGGACGACATAGGAAGTTTCCTGCATAGTGGTAAGGTAGTTCATGAAAGAAACTCATAGTTACGGAAGTTTCATGAAATACAAAGAGAAGAAGATAAGAAATACTGTATTGTTTACATCATAGTGACGGAATAAAGCTAATTTCTACCGAATAAAAATTGAGCTCTTCACTTCATTGATCAACAAATAGAAAAGAAATTTACAATGTAATAATGGCTAACAGATTCATCGTCATCAGCACGCAAGCAGCATTCAAGCTGCATCAGCACTCCTAGAAATCAAGGTTCTTGCTTAAATTCACAGCTTCATCAACTGATATGTGCAAGGCCTCATGTACTAGCAAGGCTAAATCAAATTGAGCATAATACTATGTCACTTGAGGAATGCACAGATAATAAACTATAACAAGTTGGTTCTGGCTAACAGTATCATAAATTTAGAGGAACTAACAAACCACATATGTTTTTTGGAATCTAAAACCACACAATGCCATAAACTACCACACAATGCCATAAACTAGTCCTTTAAAATTTTAGAGTCAAAACCTTAAATCCCTGTATTATCTTTAATGCAATTACAGTCAAAACAGAAAACTGAAACTCAGTAATTACTCAAAAAGATAACAATGGAACTCTTTCTCAGAACCTGAGCTTGGTGAAGAACCACCTGTTTTTCCCGGTCTTGAACCTCTCCTCCAAAACGAGCCTTTGTCTCTTTAGCAGCTGTAACCTTCTTTGTCGCAGGAAGTGAGAACATCTGGAGTGACAACATCCTTGAGATCGACATCAAGGGTGTAACGTGTGGGCATGATGTGGTTATAGTTCACAAGCTTGATGAAAGCCTTCACTCTTGATTTCTTCGCAGTCTTCTTCGCTGAATTCTGCGATTACCTTCTTGGGGTACTTGTTAATCCCAGCAACTAAGCAATGACCATATGGACGCTCACGTGTTCCCTCATCGAAAGCACGAATGATAACAGCCTTACGCCCAGCAAAGCGTCCCTGTAGCACTACCACAGCTTTGTTTGGCTTCAAAAAACTTAACCATTGTCTCTACCTCCTAAGGTTCTGCTGAATCTACTCTGTCACGGATACATAAAATACATGTTCAGGAAAGAATTGTCGATATCTTCTAAATGATCAGCTGAATATACTCTGCCAGGGATACATAAAATTCATGTTCAGGAAAAAGAATTTTATAATTATTTCAACATACCATAATCACAAAACAGGCCAACCTGAACGCCCCAAATGAACAATCAATTACAATGACATGACTAAGCCTAGTTAAAATCTAAAAAATCAAAGTTGAAATGTGCGGTCCGAATGGAGCAGATGTGAGCATTAAGAGGCCAAAACACACCTGCAACGACGAACACTAAGTGATATCCCAGACTTGTAACTGTGCAAACTATTATATTAAATGAAGAAAACACATGACTAAGTCTGGTTAATGTCTATGAAAATCACCCAAAAACCATTCATTTAGCTAAATCATCAAAATAAAAGCATAAAAGGAAGAATAGTTTCCCAGCCATAACAGGGGCAATACTGGTACACAGTATTATCTGAATATGGGGTTAAGACTGGGTAAACCATTTAACTATAGCTGGTTATGGGAGATGTAAAGAAACTAACTAAACCCTTATTCTTTACACTACATCACCAGCATCATCTATCAGAAAACCTTAAAACTTACATTTATAAAAACCCTAAAAAATGTATCAAATCGAGACAAGAGCTGATTCGTGGTAAATGAAATAATGAGAATACGCCCTGGTAAATGATTGATACTAGTAAACAACATTAGATTGATATTGCTGGTCTCAGGAAGCATTCAATCATCACTATATATGTATCTTGATGCCGCTTGTCCAGCAAATCATACAAATATGCGTATATAAAGAAAAACTGAAATTAGGGTTAAGAGTTTTGGTGATTACCTCTCTGTGTTGAACGAGATCCACTGAGAACGATGCAGCCGCGGCTGGGAAAGGAAGAGGGTTTTATATATGAAGAGTGTGATGGTGTAGAGATTTTGAGCCTAGGGTTTTTTCTTTCAATTACCTGTTTTAACCTCATTGTTTTTATTTTTCCTTCCTCAGTAAGGGCAAGTCCGGACTTGTCAAAACTCAATTTTAGAAGCCACCTGATGGGCAAATGGGCTTGTCCACCTTGGAAAAATGCACCTAGAGGCAGGGGTTTGCCCGGAGAATTTACTCTGCACACCTGTATAACCAACTTCCTTGTATCCTTTTTACATAAGCCAATTTTTACAGGTTTCACCTCTTTTCTAAATTCTAAATTAAACTTCTCAATCTCTAAATTTAATTTATGATCATTAGGATCTAAATGTTGATTCTTCCAACGAGAAGATGCAAATGAGTGTTGAGCGATTATAACAACTAAAGTATTTGCGTATATTGCGATACTTTGATGACAAGTCGGATGAGGATAGACAAAGAGAATACTATGCTGCAATTACAACATTCAGACTTATGACTACCCATCCAGAGAGCAAAAACAAGTATTCTCAAGCAGATGGAAGTTCCGAGGGCGGGAATTTTATTACAAAAAGCCGATGCACGAATATTTCCATCCCGAATGTGTGTACTTTGATCAAGATTTTGTTCCGACAAGAACAAGAGATAAAGGAAAACCCTATTCACAAACAAACAAACTCATGTCTCTTTTTAAAAGAAGATAACCTGCATTTTACTTTCTTATTTCATAAGCCAACCAACAAAAATACATCATTACTTTTGCAACTATTCAAGACGTTCATCCAACCTCGAAATAGCACAGCTCATCTCACCCATTAATGATCGACAACCACCTATTCTGATTAACATCTAACTTATCCGCCGATTAAACAACAAGTACCTTTCTACTATTATAGAGGAATGACCATGAATATGACAATATGCCCTCTCCTAAAGAGATCCTTGTCCTCAAGGATAGAAGTTTGGGAAGTGAAATGTGTATTTGTTGGTGTCCAGTGTATTGTCTTCCGAGCCGAGTTGGACCATTGTGTCGGTAGTTGGAGGCTGAAAATTCACAGAGAGACAACCCTTTCTCTTAAGAGGAAAAATGGTCGGTCATGATTTTTCATTAATGTTGGTCCACCTAGAGTAAAATGGAGTAGTTTTTTTTGCTGCAGCCTTCCACTTTCTTCTTTGATCTGTTAAACATGGAAAACTCGAGTGAATTTTGGATTGCTTGGGGATTTGGAGCTTGTATGCCACCGATCCAATCTTCTCTATCACGTTGAATGGTCCATAGTACTGGCCGATAACTTGATATTCCTTCAATGTTGTTGAAATCTACCTATATGGTTCAGAGCTTGAGATAAACCTAACCACCTAAACTCGGAAATTTTCTCAATCATTTTCATGTCGTAAAATATTTTATTCTCCCTTAGACTTATGCAAAGATTCTTTGAGTATACTAGGTACTTGATCTCT
>JAJJWW010004323.1:0-42134 GCA_023531295.1 Papaver armeniacum
GAAAAATAGCAAAGAAAGCATAACCAATAGATAATAAATAGGGTGTATTCTACACCCTATCGGCCCGTCGGTGGTCGTCACGATGATAGCCTAGTTCATCTGGGAGTAGGTTAGGCTTGTCAAATTATCCGGCCAAATCATGTGGCCGTGATTGTTCTTTAAGACCGACATGGACGAGTCTAGGTTTTCCTTAAGGAATTTAAGTGTGTGATTGTGCTAATTCTTATTAAAAGCGCGTTGACATGAAAAATCTCTTTATCGAGAGAGCGGCACGACTGTGTGAGTACTTTCATGCGAGATCTCAATCACGACACTTCGGGAGATTCGTCTTTGCTCTGCTACTGAGTGAACATTAATCGTCATGTCATGCCAACATTGAGAGTTCAGCTGGGGAACATAGCATAGGAAAATACTAGGCGGGCTCCGGCATTAGTGAGTAATGCAGCCAAGAGCTTAAACACTCATTAGGCTCTATACTAGTGAACAATTCATCTAGGAGCTTGAGTTTGATATAATATGAAACATATGCACTCATCGAGATTACGGTATATTCTCGAATTCACTAGATATAAATATATCAAGATACATTACTTGATCTTAGGGTCGGAGTGACGGAGACTTTTATAGTTTTAGCCCTAGCTAAAGCCACCATCAACATTCAGTCCCACCAGCAGCATGCCGCGTGATGCTTTGTTGTTGCGGGTAAGCACTAGATAGTGAAAGCAGAATGAAAAATAAAATTGAAAAAGCGAAAGGCAGGTAAATGTGCAGGAAATCCAAATCGACCTTGACCAATTTATGTCTCTCCCAGAAATACCTACGAAGTTTTGTTCGATCTTTTGATAAATCAAGGTGAACAGAACCAAGTGATCTTAGGACTTATATTCCTAAGAACAACCTAGTATTGCTCAATCACTTCAAAATAATCTTAATCGCGGCGAAAGAAAGATATTGTGGAATCACAATGATGAGACGAAGATGTTTGTGACTACTTTTATATCTTGCCTATGAGAATATCAATCTCAAGCCAATCGTTACGGTGTATTGTCTGATAAGCGGTAAGATCGATCACAACTACGAAATTAGTATCGGTGCAAGCTTCACAATCCCAATGAAGTCTTTAAGTCGTTAACCTACGGGGTCTCGGTGTGTTCCAAGGTTAGGAGAATCGACTCTAGATTATACAACTAGTATCACCACGGGAGGTGTGGGATTCGATCTCCAGTTGCAGAGTTCTCCCTTATATAGTCTTTCAAATCGGGGTTTTGCAATCAATGTTAGCTTAGTAACAAAGCATTCAATATTCATCGTTAGATGAAAACTCGATTAGATTCAAGCTAATATCTTTCAACCGTTGGATGAAAACTTAGCTTGCTACACACAAAATGAAATGCACGTTTCTAGGCTTGCGAATTAGTACCCAAACAAACATGTACATTTGTTGGTTCTGATAATAGTTAACCAAATGGTTATCCATATGAGAACTTTCATATTAACCATATTCTTCTTCACCATAACTAGTTCAAATGACTCAAATGAACTAGTCAGAGATTGTTCAATTGCTTAGATCTTATAGAAGTATACAAGACACAATCGGTGCAAAAGCGATTTGATTCACGAATCGATTCATGAACTTTATGTACACGGTTTGCAAATTGCATTCCTTAGCTTATTATAAGTATAAGTTCACAACAATCGTCTTTAGAAATAACCAACTCAAGTACGCGGACTAGGTTACAGCTGACTTAAGTTCCCCGGAAAAAGTTTACAAACTCAAAGCCAGTTTTCTGTGATGAGAACCTGGCGTTAGCGGACTATTGTTCCACTTCCCCGATCAACAAAGTAAGCATATGGTTCAAGAAATAAGTGACTTATACATGTATGCTTTCCACACAATGCTTATATCCAACAATGGTTATATAATCTAAACTCTCATTTCAATCATTGAAACATTCTTAGGAGGCTAGTTATTATTCACAAACTATTTTTTCGGTCAAAGCCCTTTCAAAGTGATTTAAACATAACATGACTTTCATCACTAGGTAAAGATGAAGTTGTCCAAGTTAAAGCTACTGACACATATTTCGAGAAATAGATAGGCGAGATAAACTAGAAACAAAATAGCAAATATGATAATCAAAGTCTATATAGCAAAACGACTTTTTGTCTCAAGATCAATAGAGTAGATAGAATTTTTGAGTGATAGATAAGTTCAAGTCTCACATACCTTTTAGTCAATGGTTCCACCGGTTCCTTGGTAGTTCTTCATCTTGTATGATGGTCGCCGTGGAGTTCTTGAGCTCAACTACACTTTCTATCCTAGTCCGAGACTTAGCTATAATAGACTAGAAATCAAGAATTATAGTTTTGATCACTAACATTGACAAACATGCTTGAGATAACAACGCATGCGAGTTCGACCGAGCAAAGGTGCTCCTAACACACACTATTTCCAATGATTTTCATCTTGCAATTTTTTAAATTTATTTATTTTAAATTCCAAAGTTTATTTGGAAGATGATTTTGTAGTATTAATCTCTATGGTTTTCATATATTGCAACTTGTTATGGGATATGTGTGTGTTTGCGCTCAAGTGAACTATGATTGTCCCATATATGTCAAAAGTTAATTCTTTCCTATGTCATTATGCAAATAGTGATAAAAGATTGAATGAACTTTTGACAAACAAATTAAGCCTATTATGTCATTATGCAAATATTCATGGAAGATAAGATGAACTTTTGTTTTACAAATATTTAGTCTATTACATGTCTCTATGCAAAAGTGATGAAAGATAAAATGAATCTTTGTTTATTCCCTGTATTGGTCTTCCCCGATCCACATCTTTATTATGCATCGTGCGTCTGTAGGTTCTCTTATGAGAATTTCCGATTAAATTAATCATGGGTTCTCTTGTGGTTAATTTAATTGAGTATTTTGGATAAAAATCCATGTTTCATGTGATTTGTTAATGTCCAAAGAAATCCTTCTTTTTGTGAAAGTAAGGTCGCTTTTGTTGTTCTTTCGGGAATGACATTTTATGGGGGAGAGTTCTTAATGAACTTGTGCTTGATTTCCAAATCTTTGTGGGGAGGAGGCTGTGAATGTTGTAGGGGTTATCTTATTATCTTTATAAACTCCTTGATGAATGCATTTAGTTTTGGCTATGATGGCATCTAAACAAGTTGATATGTTGTTCTCTTTTGGTCATGAAGTATCTCTATGGAAATTTCTTTAGATCCCATTAGTTTTCGTGCCTTTGCCAATTTTTATTGACAAAAATGGGGAAAATTAATGTGTAGTACATACTACAAATACATATGGTTTACGGATGGTAGGATTCTAAAGATGTTTCCTACGTGTAAACCGCAAGTAGCACCGCGCACATTGGAGGCGTGGCAAGTACATGTGTCGATCCATTGGGAAATGGGGTGATGTAGAGTTGATCAAGGCTTACTCTAACCGATTTCTAGTGAGGCGACGAGGTTGTATGAGCTGTGGGTGTCGAAACGACTAAGTTGGAGGTTACAAAATTAAAAGCAAGATGAAATACAAGTGTTGAGATTACAGTACTAGGATTATCAAATCCACCACTAATTCATGTTATGGGATTCAACTAGTTTGAGTGTTTTGTTCCGTGCATGAGATAAGGATAATGTGTCAAGTTAATCACTTATCTAAGGAGTTTCACCAAGTGATACTTCAATTATCACTAAAGTACTAACTCAGAGCACTAATTTTCTAGTTAAGCACAACTAGTCAAGGGAATTAGCAACTATCTCAAGGCTTGAGCCGAAGCACAATCAACTTTGATTTTAGCCTAACTACAATGGATACATGGCATTCATTGTGAGAGTAAAGTATTGCAATACTAGAATTGAAGATATCTTATAATTTAATCATTCAAAACAACTCAAACACAGTTGAACCACAGAACTGAGAATCAGGGTTTCATTTTAAATCCTAGCAGATTAAATTAGAACATCAAAAGAACAATTAAACACAAATTAACCTAAATTGGTGCAATCGCTAGTCCAGTACATGAGTTCTTACAACACACTACTCCCCTTCTATTTATACATGCAAAAATACCAAACCCTAATTCTCTTCAAAACAGAAATTAAACAATACCCTTTCGTCCATACCTCCTGAACCGGCCGTCGCCTCCATTTAATCGCTCGAGAACTCCTTACTTTGATTTTCCCCAAATATTGATGAAACCCTAACCTAATTCTTTTATCTCTCACTTCTAGATTCTAGGGAAGAAGCTATGGAAGAGGTAGAGGAGATTAGGAGGTGACGGTGAGGCGAGGGTTGTGTGGATATTTGGTGGTGTGGTGTCGCGACCTCGTGAAGAAGATGTCTCGCCATTTTTTGGTCGGGAGAAAAGGAGAGGGAGAGCTCTGCAGCTGTCGGTGAAGGAAGAGAAAATGAAATGAAAATGGGGCTGGTCGATGGGTGTAAGGGTATGGGTTGATTCGGTGTTGAGCGGGCACAGCAAGTTTGATGCGAGTGGGAAGGAGCACAGTTGGATGAGGGATACGTAAATCTCAACGGCTCAGAATGAAACGGGTTTTGATTCGAGTTAAGGGCCGGTCTTGACTACCAAGCCCATATCTTCTCCAGATGGGTTGCTACTTGTTGGGTTGCAACAAGCACAGTGCGCGTTGGCTTTTGGCTTTCTGTTCCATAGACGCTCGTCTCCACCTTTCTTCTCTTTGGCCTCTTAATTTCTCCGAGCTTTATTTACTACCTAAAAAACACAAAATTAATTAGTACAAATATTTATTCTGAAAACAAAGAAAATACAGACCGGGGATAATATCGGTTCTCGAGCACAAAAGATGAGTTAAATGCCAATAAATAGATGTATAAATATGCAATATTTAGCACTCATCAAATACCCCTAAACCTGAATTTTACTTGTCCTCAAGTGAAACAGAAATTAGGAAATCCTAACTATACCACTGTCGTTGGTCTCTCGAATGCATTTAGCGTATGCACTAAGCCTTTAAACCCATAGGTGTCCCTAGTGGACGAGTTGTAGTCTCGTGAGGGTTTACCAGAGGTGTACCCACAAAACCTTCTCCAACTTCAGAGTGTAAAAGAGTCTCAAGCATCCAAGGAGCTATGAGTATATAGAGTTTCGCATGCTAGTAACACGGGTTAGAACTACTCAAAGAACGCATTCTCATACTTAAGTGCTCGAGCGAGAAATAACCATACCATATGAAAGAATTCGGATTCGATTGTGATCATAAGCCTCGACTTCTGCCTCACCATTAGGGTTTGTGATCATTGCACTCAAAAAAGTCGATTTTTAGTCTCTCATGTGTGCAGCAGTGAATAAAAAGAGCAGTAAAACTTGCCACACGTTCAAGGTAAGAAGGATAACCTTCCGAAATAACTCCGGAGACTCCACAGAGTTGTGGACAAAAAGAATCTTTTTCTGATGATCTCTAAGAAAGGAAATCAACCATTATCAAGGATGGGAGTACTCACTTACCTTTTCACCCGATCGGCAATTAATATCACTCTCTCAGCATTCATAGAAACGTCTTCAATCTTTGGTCTTCGGTCTTCAAATGTTGATGACGAACTTCTGAACTTCACAAAAACTTGACAAACATTTTTTTTTTTAAAAAGAAATGAAAATAATAATACAACTCGGATTTTATTTTATTTTATTTATTTTTTTATTTTTTTTAACTTAATACATGAAATGAAAATAACAATAAAACAATAAAACTTGTATTGTCTTGATTTCATAAACTTCACTAATTCTCATCCTATATTTCTTTTCTTTTCTTTGTTGCACGTAAACCTTGGACTATTTCAACTTTTCTTCAAATATTCAATGATGCTTCGCTTGCCGCGATGATGTGTTTCCCTATGAATGTTGATGTTGTTGAGAGGGAGAGAGAGTGATGCTAATCAAATCGATATTTAGAAGGAGTTTTCATCTTTAAACGTCACCCTCATGATTGACAAAATTAGCACTCAAGAGATCAAAATAGTCTTGAAAGTGGTGCTAAGTTGGGTAGCTCACCATTCCTACCCGGAATTGACGTACGGTGACACACACTCTAATGACTTTTTCTAGAAAGTCACAAAAGGCGAAGGTCGGTGCCTCGCTTGATGTAAAATGGGTAGTCTCCACTATGGGTGATCACAATTCTACTAGAATATCTAAACAACACCTAATTCGCCCTCCGGTGTGGTTAAATCCAACTTTAACGCTCTAATCAACTAAGAAACCCGATTGTGTTCTCCAAGATTTCCAAGTTCTCGTTATTTCGTCGACTTATGTAAACATAGCTAGAAGCATGCTAGTGACTCTAAAATCTCTAAAAGTTGGAGGTTTTGAAATAAAAGACAAAAACTCTATATGCAAATGCACCCCCAAACCTAAATCAAACATTGTCCTCAATGTGACAACAGATAATAAGAATTCAAAAAGTCACATACCAAGAGAACTATGTTGATAAGAGAAAAGGGAAGAGATTAGGATGTCGGTGGGAGCAAGGTTGAGCTTAATTAGTCAAGGCTAGAATCCAACATTCTCGGTGGAGATCATATCGGATTAGCATAATATATGCGCAAAGAAGACTCAACCGATTCAAGAAAGAAAAATTTAACAAGTCCTACCGGATTATATACAATGAAAATTCATATATGCAACAATCCAAAGAGTTGAGGATCAACCCAAAGGACGCATATGTACAAACATCAACAGCCTTACACAAATATAACATGAGAGTCTGGGAAAGATTGCATACGTGAACAAGTTACCCCCAAACCTAAACTTGTCATGAGATGTGTTCTTGAGCACAAAATCTTGCAATTTTAAAGGTACATCATGCAAAAGGTCTAACTCAAAATGAGTTTTGCTAAGAACAAAGAATATACACATTCCAAGCCGTGTGGCTCCTTAAAGGTGTTATACTTTGATGCAAAATAGTCCATGAGGACTTGGGAAGCACAAAGCTCACAGGCCTAAATTAGGCATTTTAGGAAAAGTTGGTTTTGCAATTTTTGTTACAAACTACACCTAGGTTTGGTGGAGGAGTTTTAATCTGTGCCTTAGGAGAGAGATTAGGTACATATAAGTTGTTTTCATGTATAAGATCATTTGCACCATCACACACTTTCCTAAGGTCGAAAAGAAGGTAAATCATGTTACTTTGCATAGAACAATTCATCAATCTCCATGTCATAATCATCATTATCCAAAAGCTTTGTGTCATGCATATAAATCCGAGGAAACATCATGTTGTAACCTAGGCATGGAATCGGACATATCAAAATTGTTTTCATGCATAGTATCATTGGTGTCAACAAAAATCTCAGCATTCCCCAAGTCACAAGCAGTGGTATAGCATGCTCATTTTGATGAACAATTGCACATACTCCAATTGGAAAGACAAGTATGAATATTAGAAGAAGCATCATTCATAGGGTTCACATAAGAGAAACTTAATGTCTCTCAACCTAAAGATTCCACTACATTTTCAAAGTACACATGCTCTTCATATTCATCATCCTTCATCATCATAACAAAAATGCATTTCCCTATTCAAAATTGTAGCATTTCTAGTGCACTCATTTACCTCAGATTAGGTTCATGTTATTAGGTGGGATTGCATGAGTAGGAATAGAAACACTATTTTCAAGATTTACTTTATTATGGACAATAATCATCCTATCATGAACTTCCTTCCAGCCTTCATTTTGTAATTGAGTCTATCTCATTTGAATCATCATAATGAGTCGTTCAATTGAAGGAGAGCCTTGGCAGTGGGTAGTGTCATGCTTAAATACCGGACATCGTTACGTATGCCCCATTGCACAAGGGTCACTGGTTAAGGGAAATTCATACATTGTGCTATATGGATGATCATGCATTGCATTCAATTCAAGTACGGCATTGTTTTTGTTCTATGATTTTGAAGTTCTCCATTATAGAAGCCTCTGAGGTTCATTGGAGGATAGAATTGCTCATCCTCCCATGGTGGTTGATATCCCCATGTGGTCATAATGATTAGTGGTATGAGTATTCAAGTCGGGCCCTCGGAGAGGTTCATAAGTATTCCCTAAAATCACTATGGTTGTGGGGGATTCATGTTGTGGAGCACGCCCGTAAGCAAGTTCTCTCGATGGATTTGTTTTCATCCCCGATTCACAGACAAAATCCCCATGATCTAGCAACTCAATTTGAACTCTTCAAAAGAAGCATCATTTAGCGCGCATCAAATTATATCAACACAGAAGGCAAAGATGATACGAAAAACGGCACCCAATTTTTAGAATTAAGCCACCGGGTGCTTGGTATTTCTTGCCAAATGTGCAGCCCAAGTTATGCAAAAAGATGCACAACTGGTTATTACATGCAAAGCCCGAAGCACAAATGGGCTTTAGTTTGGTTTTATGTGAGCTTGCTATTTATGGCTTGTTGTACAAACTTTACTTTATGCACGCATGATAGTTTGCGGCCCAAAGTATATGGGCTTGGATTTAATACTCTGAACAAGCTTGTAAAAGCGGCCTGAAGAAATTTAAACATGCACTAGTTTTTGTGCATGTATATAGCAAAGGCACAGTCAGAAACACAAACTCATAAAAATGACACATTGGCGGGTAATGTGCGGTGAAGTGCAAGATGCAAAGACAAGTTATCACACCAAACTGGTGAACGATCGATAATACGCTTAATGCCAACAAGTCGATTGACCTCATTTTCATAATTAAGCACAAAATGACACCTAATTCTATCACACAGAGATTTGATTATTCTTTATTGGAGAGTGCATAGGTAAATGAGCAGGATCAAGAGTTGCGGTGGTTGGTGTGTGACATTACACAGAGTGAGCAGCTAATGCAAAAGCAAATTCCTCGAAATCTACAAGTGCCACGTGATCACACACACAACCTAAGATGTTTGTTCGCACGACATATGGCAATGGATGCAATAGGATAGAGAGTTGGGTTTGCATTAAGCAATACCACATGGCATTTGTTATGAAACAAGGTACAGCAGGCTGACAGAGAAAGGCTTGCTGAAGGTTAGGAGCTAACAGTAATCCGATTTGACCAAAGTTGCTACTCAGCTCACGGCCTCACAGTGGAGCTACACGCAGTATGTCGATGCCTAGGAGTTAAAAGTGAAAAGGCAACTAGTGTAGTTGATTCCACTTTTCACCGAGGCTATGCTCGGAGTCACACACAAGCACAAAAAGGCAACAAGCGGGTCACATAGATGGCCAGCATCACCGGTGGTCACACGGATGTAGTTACAACTTAATCGAGAATGGGCATGAAAGTATGTATCGATGGTGTCAACTAGGTCGATTGATATCGCCTAGAGACTCAAGTGCAAACTTGGCTACAACTGGTTGTAGCTCAAACTTTCCCGAGGGGTTGGAGTTGGCCTTGAGGCGAGATGGAAAGCTAAGTGGTCACGGCCTGAGAACACACAAAGGTGGATTTCGGGTATGAGCACACTTGGGAAGGCAAATTTAGTTTATCATGCAAACAAGGCTAGTGCTCGGTTATCTGACTCATATGCGCAAACCCTAGATATTGCGGTGGTTTGATGCTCAGCAGGGTATCTAGCTTATTAGGTGAACCGGGTTTGGCGTTTCCAACACAAGTTGGCTAAATAAAGTTATGCATACACAGTTCGCTTGAGCAATATCTGATACAGGCGGTGACTGCGCTAGTTTCACAAATCATGCAATGCACAAATAACAAGTCCATCTAACCAAAATAATAAGTTTCTAAATATCACCGGATACTTCTACGGATCATTCATGCATGTATAGAGTACAAGATTTTGAGAATGACCAACCGGCCCAAGCCACAATGGTCGTGTTGTTCGTCTCCTGCCTCCCTTCTTCTTTGGTTGCTCTCAAGCGGCAAGTACCCGCTAGCTCAACAAAAAGCACTTGGATTCTCAAAATTGCACACTTAAAGCAAGAGAGCTATAGTGCTACAATGACAAAGTTCGCAGCTATGCCTAAAGCAAGAACCGAGCTACAGGATAACAAGTATCTTACAACAAGTTTCAGTGATGTTATGGAGCCGAGCTAACAAACAACAGGGATCGATTCATGTGAATGCAACGCTAGATGAGTTGTGCTAATACACAGAGTTTTTGAAATGAAAATGAAGGTTTTAATGAGACTCCATGAAATCGTAGCTAGTTCACAACGAAAGCCTACATGTCTGTCAGTAGTAGGAGAAAAGCAAGTTATAAGCAGTTACAGACTTCCTGCATGGTCTGGTGTGAGATGAGGTGTAAGCAAGTAGAATGTACTATTCTAACACTAGATATGCAGCAGTGGCGAGGAGTTTATGAGTTTGAATAAACTTATTTAAGATCACAATCTGAAGATGCAAGAATGTAAAGGATGCAAGAAAAGAAAAACTTCGACTAAGTTATACTAATACAGGGCAATGATGCAAAGCATATATACAGGGGTGAAATGAAAATTCAGTGAAGCAATCAAAGAATCGACACGACACACTACCAAATCCCAGCGGCGGCGCCAAAAACTTGGTAGGATTCTAAAGATGTTTCCTACATGTAAGCTGCAAGTGCACAGCGCCTGTTGGAGGCGTGGCAAGTACAGGTCGATCCACAGGGAAATGGGGTGCTGTAGAGTTGATCGAAGGCTTACTCTAACTGATTTCTAGTGAAGTGACAGAGTTGTATGAGCTGTGGGTGTCGAAACGACTAAGTTGGAGGTTACAAAATTAAAAGCAAGATGAAATACAAGTGTTGAGATTACAGGTACTAGGATTATCAAATCCACCACTAATTCATGTTATGGGATTCAACTAGTTTGAGTGTTTTGTTCTGTGATGAGATAAGGATAATGTGTCAAGTTAATCACTTATCTAAGGAGTTTCACCAAGTGATACTTCAATTATCAGCTAAAGTACTAACCCAGAGCACTAATTGTCTAGTTAAGCACAACTAGTCAAGGGAATTAGCAACTATCTCTAAGGCTTGAGCTGAAGCACAATCAACACAGTTTTAGCCTAACTACAATGGATACATGGCATTCATTGTGAGAGTAAAGTATTGCAATACTAGAATTGAAGATATCTTATAATTTAATCATTCAAAACAACTCAAACACAGTTGAACCACAGAACTGAGAATCAGGGTTTCATTTTAAATCCTAGCAGATTAAATTAGAACATCAAAAGAACAATTAAACACAAATTAACTCTAAATTGGTGCACTGGCTAGTCCAGGCATGAGTTCTTACAACACACTACCCCTTCTATTTATACATGCAAAATACCAAACCCTAATTCTCTTCAAAACAGAAATTAAACAATACCCTTTCGTCCATACCCTCTGAATCTGCCGTCGGCTCTGTTTAATCGGCTCTGAGAACTCCTTACTTTGATTTTCCCCAAATATTGATGAAACCCTAACCTAATTCTTTCTATCTCTCACTTAGCTTCTAGGGAAGAAGCTATGGAAGAGGTAGAGGGAGATTAGGAGGTGATGGCGGAGGCGGCTGCTGTGCAGATGTTGGTGGTTGTGGTGTCGCTACTGGTGAAGAAGATGTCTCCGCCATTTTTGGTCGGGAGAAAAGGAGAGGGATAGCTCTGCAGCTGTCGGGTGAAGGAAGAGAAAATGAAATGAGAAAATGGGGCTGGTCGATGGGTGTAAGGGTATGGGTTGATTCGGTGTTGAGCGGGCACGACAAGTTTCGATGCGAGTGGAAGGAGCGACCGTTGGATGAGGGATACGAAATCTCAACGGCTCGAGAATGAAACGGGTTTTGGATTCGAGTTATGGGCCGGGTCTTGGACTACCAAGCCCATATCTTGTAGATGGGTTGCTACTTGTTGGGTTGCAAGCTGTTGCATGTGAGCACGGCACTTCACAATTCCATAGGCGCTCGTCTCCAATTTTCTTCTCTTTGGCTCCTTAATTTCTCAGGAGCTTTATTTACTACCTAAAAACACAAAATTAATTAGTGCAGTGCTTTGTTGAAACAAAGAAAATGCGGAATGCGGGATAATATCGGTTACGAGCACAAAAGATGAGTTAAATGCCAATAAATAGATGTATAAATATGCAATATTTGCACTCATCAATCGGATCATTATGGGAAGGGAGGGTTTTCATGTGAGATGAAGTATTGACTTAGGGGAGTGATACATATCACCATAGTATTGTTGTCAGTTGTGATACAATTGAACTTTGATGCTGTGTAATAATTTATGACTTTGTATAACAAATGATTGAGAACAAGTTTGTTTTCTCATTGTTATAGATACGAGATCTTCCATGACTATGATGCAACAGGTTGAAAACGTTGAGAATCATTGGAGTAATTGGAAGTGGCAGATTTGAAGTAATGTTGAAGAACCAAGGAAATCAAGCATTTGGATTGAGAGCTACAAAGTCTTATCTATTTTGTATTCCATATGTATTGATAGTTTTGTCACTAAAATTGACAAAGGGGAGATTGTTAGAGCATAGCAACAAGTCAACTACGTAAGCGTTGCTATATCAAGCTTGTTGTCAAGTTTCGTTGCCAAAACTATAAGTCTTGATTTCTAGGCTACTTATAGCTAAGTCTCGGATTAGGATAGTAAGTGTAGTTGAGCATTAGACTTCACGGCGTTCATCGATTGAAGACGAGAACTACTAAGGGGAGCTTCAGGAACTTCATCAACAAAAAAGTATGTGGAGACTTGAACTCATCTACTCAAAAAGTCTATCTACTCTATCTCCTATTTGAGACAAAAATCGTATAGCTATATAGACTTCTATTATACACAATTGATATTTCGAGTTGATTTTAACTTCGCTTTACATATTTCTGAAATATGTGTTATTAACTTTCGCTTTAATCAAGTTCATGTTATATTCTTGATTGAAAGTCAAAAGATGATCATGTGAAAATCGCCAGTAATATCTTACATGATTTGTGGAGACAGTCATTTGATGTAGACTCTAATGTTTCGTATTGATCATTCAATCACTTGAAAATTGCTTTGAAGCTAATAGTTTTTGAACAACTATTCCGTCTTCTCGAGAATATTTCAATGGTTAAAATGAGAGTTAATAACAATTGGATTTAAGCATGTGCGTATTTGCATATATGTAATCCATGTCCAGGAACCATGGTATATGCATACCCGTATGCGTCTTGGTTAGTTTGAGAAGTCCGGGAACTGGTATGTGTCTGGTACGATCTTGGCGTAAGTTCGAGGTCAGGAAAATTCGTTGAGTTTGGATGGTATGAAATACCAGTTCAGCATCTTGAAACCCAAAACTTGGTCCGGCTACTTAGGTACGCGTAACCGTATGCATACCTAAGTGGATGATGTTCTAAAATCGATTTGTTCATGAACTAATACATTTATATAATACTCTGGAATACAATCTTTTTGCAAACCGTGGCTGTAATGTTCATGACTTGATTGATGAATCAAATCGATTTTTTCTTAATATGTCTTGTATATTTCTGAGAATATAAACATTGAACAACTCTAGAACTAGTTTCATTTGAGTCATTTGAACTAGTTATGGTTAAAATGAATAAGGTTGATATGAAAGTGTTCATATGGCTAACTTTGGTTAACTATTGTTGAGCCAACAAAGGTGTACACGTTTAGGTACACGGTTACTCATATCTAACTTTGGTTGAAAGATATTAGCTTGAGTCTAATCAGTTTCATCTAACAGTGAATATTGAATGCTTTGTTACCAAGGTAAATTGATTGCAAACCCTGATTTGGAGACTATATGAGAACTCTGAAGAACCAGGAAACCTAATCCCCACACCTCTTACACAGCGATACTAGTTGCGACTAGAAGTCGATTCTCTCCTTTAAACTTAGGTTTTCCCCAAACCTTGTTATGTTAGAGCATTGCTCGGTCAAACTACGCATGCGTTGCTATCTCAAGCATGTTTGTCAATGTTAGTGATCAAAACTATAAGTCTTGATTTCTAGCCTATGTAGCTAAAGGTCTAGGACTAGGATAGAAAGTGTAGTTGAGCTCAAGAACTTTCCATGGAAATCATCATACAAGACGAAGAACTACTCGAGGAAACCGGTGGAACTTCATCGACTAAAAGGTATGTGGGAGACTTGAACTATCCGTCACTCAAAAAATCCATTTACTCTATCTCCCTACTCTTGAGACAAAAGTCGTTTAGCGTATAGACTTTCATTATACACATTTGCTATTTCGGAGCCGAGTTTAACTCGCCTATCTATTTCTCGAAATATGTGTTGGTAAGATTTCAGCTTTAGCCAAATTAATCTTTACCTAGTGACGAAAGTCATGATATGTTTCAATCACTTTGGAAATTGCTCGCGAAAAATGGGTACATGAATAACGGCTATAACGTTCACATCGAGAATGTTTCAATGATTGAAATGAGAGTTTAGATTACATAACCATTGGTAGGATATAAGCATTGTTGTGGGAAACATATATGTATAAGTCCTTATTCCTTGAACCAAAGTTTGCGCAACTTTGTTGTCGAAGAAATGGAATTCATAAGCCAAGTTCATGATAGGCGGAAGTTCTCACCGAGGAATTTTGTTTGGAGTTTGTGTACTCCTTCCATGAGCTTAATTCAAACCCAGTTGATGCGAACTTGGTAGGTTATATCTCAAACCGGTTGTTCTTGAACTCATGTTTATATAAACTAAGGAATGCTTTTGCAAACGTGGCTATAAAGAAGTTCATGAACCATTCGAGGAATCAAACCATTTTTCTTGGTGTGTCTTGTGTAGTTACATAAGATCTAAGCAATTGAACAACTCTCTAACTAGTTCATTTGAGTCATTTTGAACCAGTTATGTGAATAAGTATATAGTTGATATGAGAGTGTTCATATGGCTAACCATTTGTTGACTATTGTTGAACCAACAAATGTTAATGTTTGGGTACGGTTAATAAACCCAAAAATTGAACATTTTGTTTGTGTGTAACAACCTAAGTTTCGATCCAACGTTGAGAAATATTATTGAATCTAATCGGGTTTTCATCTAACGGTGAATATTGAATGCTTTGTTACTAAGCTAACATTGATTGCAAACCACGATTTGAAAGACTATATAAGGGAGAACTCTAGCAACTGGTAACCTAATCCCCACACTTTACGTGTGATACTAGTTTGCTAAGCTAAAGTTGATTTTCCTTTAACCTTTGGTTTTTCTTCTTCTAAAACCAAAGTTAACGCATTTAAAGACTTCATTGGGATTGCAAGACGGACGATACTATTTTTTCTTGTAGTGTGTGATTTGATCTTATTTGTTTCTATCGTACGAGTACAATTGAAATAATTGGCTTGAGATTTATATCTCCGATAGGCAAGATAGAAAAGAAATCACAAACACGCCGCCTCATCGTTTGTGATTCCACAATATCTTTTTTTTGTATCGATTTAGATTATTGTGAGGTGATCAATACTAGGATGTTCTTAGGGAATATAAGTCGGGTTATTGATTGGTTCTGTTCACCTTGATTTATCAAAGATGAACAAAACTCATAGGTTTATTCGTGGGATACTTAATTTATCTATTACTATAGACTTTTTATGTGATACAGATTTGTTTATTAAAGTCTTCAATTTGGGTCATGAACTCTTAGTTGTGGGTGAGATGAGCTAAGGGAATCAGTACGTAGCATCCTGCTGCATTTGTGGTTTCCTCGTTAACAAATTCTGATGTTAGAGCAAACACGTTTAAGACCTTATAAGTCCATGTTTGTAGCGTCGACTCTATTAACAAACATGTTATACTATAAACGTACCACCGGTCTTGATGGATTTCTAATTACTTATGGTGGAAAATTGCTATGCGAAGCTTTTTCTTCAAGCGCGTGATTTTCAATCATGGGTATATGTTGTTAATGGCTATGATCCTCCGTCAAGTGGCAGTTGGATGTAAACGTTCCCAAAAATATTGGTGAATACACCCCGCTCGAGGTACTTGGCACATAAGCAAAATTCCAACAGTTTGAATGCCATCATACATGCCATTACCCCAAATCTTCAGCACCATGTGACAAATGTACTAAGTCGCAAGAAAGCTTGGGATATCTTAAGCTTAGATTTTGAAGGTAATACTGGTGAAAAGGAAGCTAGGCTTCAAAACCTTAATTACGATTGGGAAAACCTTCGTATGGCAGGATGAAGATATGTTTGATGAATTTAATCACAAAGTGTAAAAATTGTTAATGCATCTTTGCATTGGGTAAGACTATTCCTAAAAGGACATTGTGATGAAAATTCTCGAATCGCCCCATCCGGATACGATTCTAAGAAGCACGCCATCGTTGAGGAAATAACCTTGATAATCTCTCCAGAAATACGTTGGTTGGGAAGTTTAAGATCTTTGATCATGAACATTCATCAAGACTAAGGATGTTGCGTTCAAAAGCATAAAGGACACTAAATTACTTGATAAAAGTAAAAAGTGTATATCTCAGAAGATGATCACTCGAGATGTATTCACAGGATGAAGATCTTGAAAAATCAGTCTCGATGATCATAAGGCAGTTTAGGGATCTGAAGAGAAGTAAATGGGTTCCCCCGAGAGATAAGCCTAAGGCATCAGTCAAACCTCATAATCGTGTTCCTCCTAAAAATAGGGATATTGATGAAACTTCGTGCGAGAATATGCCTCATTGCTTTAAGTAAAGGATTTGGTCATTTTGCTAAAGAGTACCCCAAATCATTAAAAATACACTGGGAACAAGGTCTTGCTGCAACTCTTGATGAAATGTCTGACAACTATGATTCTAATGAAGACGATAAATCAAGTGTTGCACTTCTTGGTTGTTGATGGGTGAAAACTACTCCTGCAGAATTTGGTAATTTGGGGTGTGGATGAGGAATGAATCTAAACCTTCAACAAATGCGGCTGCGCGGTGAGTTCTTGTAGATTCGAGAGATCAATCTGTGCAAGTCCGGCCTAAACCAAGAAATGTTATTCCAGACTTGTTTCGGTCACAAAGTGAAGGAGATGGGGTTGATCTTAGGGAGGAGGCGAAGAAGGTGTTGAGATTGTGAAGGTGTTGGCTTGCTTATGACTTGTAACGGAAAGATGAGCAAGCTTACGGTTGATGCAAGCGGGCTCCGAGTGTTTGAATACGGTTTTGTATTAACACTTGGTTTCGTCGTCTAAACTTGTGTTGTTTTGTGCCTTTTTTGAAATAGGGCGGAGAACCTATTTATACAAGTCATTGAGCCTCATTCACGTTTCTCGTGGGAAGTGGAGGTAGTGGAATGATGGAGTAGTGGAGTTGTGTGTCGGTGATACACGGCCAGTCTTGCCCACTTCTCTGTTCATCTCTAACCGTCCATGACTTCGACACGTTCTTGTGATAGCGCGTTACACGTTGCATCTGCCGTAAACCGCCGGACCAATACCCCGATATGTATCCCCCAGTTTGTGACATGATTGATGTCTGGAATGTGGATCGTGGATCCACGAAAGATAGCATGTAATGCTGAATTGAATAACTGCGTTATTCAGGAAGTCGATACTTGTGAAGTATCGTGTGTATTTTATGCAGTACCGCATTGTGGTGTGGTAAGGTGATGGGTAATGACGCCTTATTGACCAATTGACTCTTGACCAGGGTTGTATAACTAAGTGGTGAAGTTGGACGGATGAGATGAGCTTTGAGACACTCATCTGCGGCCGATTAATGAATATTAGGGTTTTTGAAGAGGTGCGCAAGCATCACTCTCGGCTTGGTCGAAACCAAGCATGGGAAGGATTTTGAGAGGGCCAGGCCATACATGCGTGTTGACAGCATGATGGTGTAGCGCTGTATTCCGTTCCCTCATGAAAGCGCGATCCAGGCCACTCAATTTGACCGGCAAAGAGGAGTGGTTGAGATTGATTTTGCGATAGAAATTTCTTACCGCAAAGGAATTGGTAACACTCTTTTCCCGCGCGTTTTCCAAGGCGAACCGTCCTTGGTCTGGTCTTGGCGGTCACTTTGAGCGTGAAGGTGGTAGGCTGAGTGTTCACGCCATGTCTCACTATCCCATGAAAACGTGATCTAAGCCACTCAATTCGTCGGTGAAGTTGAGTGGTCAAGATCAATTTGCAATTTGGGAAGTGTAACCACGCATGTTTGACGGGCGTTTTGGGTTAACCGGGCATGATATGCCTTGGCCGACCGCATGAGGAGGTAGATGGGCCCACGGTGGTCATCTTTGGTATAACTGGACTGCTTAATCTGATCGTGACCCTCCATTCGTGCCGGAGAAGATGGACGCGCGTGATGGCTTGAACCCTAATTTTGGCTTTCAAAGCCGTGCGACCATGCTCTTTTAGGCGGACGAATTTGTTGTAACCAATCATGGTTGGTTTTGACCGATTGGTCAAGTGTGTAGGCGGTCACATGGTGATTGTGTCGACATGCTCAGGGCCCTTTGAGTCTACATCTACACCCTCCATCTATACCTGCGAAGATGGATGGTTGAGACCATTTTTTGCGGCACATGTAATATGCCGCAAACCCTAATTTAGGGTTTTTCCGTCCATAATGCTTGGTATGGACGTTTCTTGGCAAGCGAAGGCCAATGGTCGACCATGCGGGGTCAGGCGTGTGTATTCCATACCTGCTTGGGGTGATGGAATTGATGCGGGGTCATCCAATCATGCTTGTGGAGTTGGATGATTTGCGATCGAATCATATCCGGACTGATATGGTCAGTGCCGGATGCTCAATCAGGCTAGTATAACACACCGAGAGGGGCTCAATCGGGCTAGTATAACACACCGAGAGGGCTCGGGCTAGTATAACACACCGAGAATCAACTTTGTACGGGTATTTCGTACATGGTTTCATTATAGTGCTTGGAGGTTCGTGTTACTCTGTAAGAAGAGTGTGATAATGATTCATTATAGTGCTTGGAGGTTCGTGTTACTCTGTAAGAGTAACACTCGATCGTCATGCCACAGCGATAATGAGTACTTTGGAAATACAAGGCGATATGAAATTCACGAGAATGAGACATGTTGCTACAAGTTCCATTCTTGGTGAATCAAGTGAGGGAGTATCCAACACTTATAGATGGCTTTATCTTTTACAAGATGTCAGCGCATGATTTTCTCTGGTTTTTACAAATATAACCTTAAACGAAAATCCACCATCAACATTAAGTCCCCTGCCTAGCACATAATGGTTACACTATTGTGTGGTAGGCATGAGATGGTGACAGATTAAAGATAAAACTTATGAGGCAAAGTTAGATGTTACCGGAGGAGGGACGGGTCATCTGTCCTTGGAGTATGTCACGTTCAAAAGGCATATGAGGAGAGTGTTTCCCTAGTATGATGTCGGCCTTGCTGCCGATCGACCTTGCTATGCCTGCTTCGGTCGAGGGCTATTGCGCTGCTTCACTCGATCGTGGGGTTGTGCCTAATCGACGGACTGCTGCACTGCTTCGTTCGTGGGAGCTCTGCGCTGCTTGATCGAATGTGGGCTTGTTGTGTCTGCTTGATTGAACATGAGTCTCACCCACATACGCTGACAGGACTTGAAACTTGTCCGGTCTTGAAACTTGTACGGTCTTGAAATCAACACAGACTAAAATTTGTAGGACTAAAATTTGTCCCAGGACTAAAATTTGTACTAGGACTTGAATGGTGTTTGGACCGGCCATTGTGTGCTCCGATGTGAGTTGTGTCTTGCCGTGTGACTACATCTCTCCTGTATTTTCATACAAGTTCTAACTCCTGTCTTTTATTTCATTGTGGAAGAAAAGAATCCTGTTGAGATGTCTTCCGGAGATAATCTTTGGTGCCAAGTCGGGGAGGTGTTGAAAGCTTCAAAGATATGCCGGAACATTGATGATGAGTTGTTCACCGCGCCTTTTCAACTATAGGAAAATATCTCATTTCCACAAGATAACTCTTCTCCTATCGACTTTTAGGTTTTTCATGCTCCATTTGAGCCCTTATGAAGGATGGATGAGACGTATGTTGAGCAATGAGTACATCAAAGATAACTTGACCGGAGCGCAGATTATTGATGCAGCTTGAGTGTTGAAACGTCTCGAGAGGATGTTAAAGTGGTTTACGATGCGACCGTTGAGGTGGGTCACGGAGAGAGTGTTGAAGAAGGATTACAGAAGCGAACGTGGGTCTCGGAGAGAAGCGTTGCGGCGGCTCTTGAATAGACCATTGAAGCGACTTTCTGCTGGAGGGAGCGTTGAAGTGGCTTCCTCTTGATTCGATTACCCTTGCGAATCCATGATTCTTGGTGACCATCTTTCTCATGTTGAAGAAGTCCTTGGTCGACGGTGAAGGAACTTCATCTTTGAGCCTTAGTCCCCAAGCGTGGTTTACATGGTTTGTCCGTAGTGGTTGTTGTCGAGCCAGGTATGGAATACCTTGGACGTTGTTTCATCATTGTGGGATTCATGCACGTGGTGCTTGGAGTTGGAGTTGATGGACGCGCATGATGTTGTATCTTGGTGGTTTTCCTCTAGCTGCTTCAAGGAACTGCTTACAGAAGGCTGAATGTTGTATCGCCTGTTGGTGAGATATATGCCCCTACAAACATTATGAGGCTCTTCCGGCAGGCCTGGTTCTTTCTATCAGGGCATATGTTGTTGTAGATGAGCGTTCAACAGCTCCAGAGGATGACCAAAAGCGCGGATTCTCAATATAGCGTGATAGACATGTACCATTGTGTATGCGATAAAGTGACTCACCGGATCTTGTTCGACCTTTGTCGATGGAGTAACTTCGCCCGGATCTCTCTCGATATGACGGTTGGACATCGTTATCTTCTTGAGGCTGCTCCCTTGAGGTATCGGCTCCAGTGGAAGATTACCGTCATAGAGCGGTTATACGTTGAACCGGCACTCTTTAAACCAAATGGCAGCATGGTATAATAAAAATTTCCGAGAGGAGTTCGAAAAGATATCTTACTTGCATCATGCTCGTACATCCTTATCTGTTTTGTAGCCGCTACATCCATCCATGGAGGAGAACATGCCGTGTCGCTGGTTGTATCTATTAACATGTCGATGTTAGGCGAGAGGAGGATCGTTTTGGAGCGGCTTTGTTCAAGTCTCGAAGTCTATGCAAAGACTTTGATCTATCCATTTTCCTCATGTATGAACTACAATTGTTTAACCGACTTGGATACGGGTATGACATGTATATGATGGGTGACCAATTTTCATCCGGCATTTCTTCATATCTCCAAGCAAATATGTCTGGTACTCTTTGAGAAGTTGCACGAGCTTCGTGCGTTTATCCGTACACAAGGTTGGTGATGGAGATAGGCCTAGGAGATTCCTCAACGATTTCAATTTCATCGGTTGTAGAGTTGGTGCCATCTTGCGGCTGTTGTGGAGCATCTAGCACTTGCTCTTGTGGTTCGTTCTTTGTTGTAGCATTCCATTAGGTGGAGAGGCTGGGTAGCAGTCTCCTCTGTGATAATGGCGTCTTGGGTATACCGATTTTCCTTTCTGGGTCACGACTCGCCATAAAAGTTCGTTCCTCCCGTGTGTGAACGTGGGTTGTGGCTTCACAGTATGGAGAAGAATGCTTCGTCAGCAAAGATGCATCGTGGGTACTAGCCCTCAATGATGCAAGTCGGTCTTCTTCACGAATTGACGCCCACATGGGGAGTGGGATGCAACGAACTTTCTCGATTCTTTCCACGGAGCTTCTCCCGTATGTGCTGGTTTGGTTTCCCTCGAAGTCCGTCATTGTGGTAGGCTTCCGTACGACCTTGCCCGGGAGAGCCTTGGATGTCACGAGAATCTTGAGAGTAATGAAGACGATCTGTGTAGATAAGGGTCGTCTTGAACTCCGAATCCTTGATGCGTGCGGTGACATGTAGGTCACGGTCGTGACCTTCCTCTGGTTGATAGCGGCAAAACGTCTCCGCGCGCTGATTCTTCGAGAGATGTGAAAGTTTGCATAAACTTTCCACTAGAGAAACCGCTTCCCGATCCATAGGCCTATGGTTCATAGTGAAACTATTGACTTGAGGAAGATCGTTGTGAGGATCGGTCCCTGATGTAGGAGCCTCCATGGAGGACCGCCGAATCGAGTGAAACTATTGACTCGAGGAAGATCGTTGTGAGATCGGTCCCAGTGTAGAGCCTCCATGACGGACCGCTCATATCGATGTCGCTTCTTTGATCGGGTCCATGTAGGTCCGTGCCATTGAAGTACCTTCTCGGTGCGTTGAATTCATTCCTTGTTGGCTCCGAGGGCTGTTGCGGGTCATGTGGAAATCGATCGGTTAATGTCTTAAGAAAAGTGAGTACCTCTTTCCGAGTTGCGGCCATATCCGTTTGAGTCTTGACAAGAACTTCCCCGCTTTTCCATCAAGTATGCAATAATGGGAGATGGTCCTCTCTCGCCCTCCGGTTCCTCATCCCGATGAAGGAGTGGAAGTTGTTGCTCTGGTGACTAGGAGGTGTTACACTTGATGAGATGCCGGGGACTTGCAGCTGCTCTGGCTCTGGTGATGGGAGGTGTTGTAATATCACCGCCGAGTGATCGAATTGAACGTTCCCATCCTCTCGTACTCACGTGTTACTTGATTGATCTCTCCTTCCTCAGCGTTTCTTCACGGCTTCGACAAGGGTCTTGAGATGTAAATCTTCCAGCAGGGGATCCGTAAGCTCGTAGGCTCCATTTCTTTATCCGGTAGACGTTGTAGTACTAGGACAAGTCCTCTCCTCTGTGGAGTTGCCTCGGTTCTTCATTGTTGACTGGACCATGTTGTTCATCTTTCCTGAGTCTCCTGCGGGCTCTTTTTTCCTCTCCACCGGTAAAGGTGTGACTCCTGGCTAAGGATTCAGCGTTTCTTGCACTGCCTGAGTAGATGCACGCCGACCCTTCTTGTAATTGTGATGTTATATCATTCAAAAGGCGGAATGTTTCGCTCTACCTTCTGGTGATACCGGCTTGATTTGCCAAGACATCCTCCAGCATTCTAACTATACTTCCCATGATATCTGAACCACCTGTTGTTTCTGGATACATTGCGAGATGGAAACCGAAAAATTGAGAATTCAATTCACAAGAACCGAGAGATCAACCTCCCATTTTGTGGTCGCCAATTGTTGATGGGTGAAAACTACTCTGCAGAATTTGGTAATTTGGGGTGTGGATGAGGAATGAATCTAAACCTTCAACAAATGCCTTTGCGCGGTGAGTGCTTGTAAATTCGAGAGATCAATCTGTGCAAGTCCGGCCTAAACCAAGAAATGGCCGTTCCCGGACTTGTTTCGGTCACAAAGTGAAGGAGATGGGGTTGATCTTAGGGAGGGAAGAAGGTGTTGAGATTGTGAAGGTGTTGGCTTGCTTATGACTTATATGAAAGATGAGCAAGCTTACGGTTGATGCAAGCAGGCTCTGAGTGTTTGAATACGGTTTTGTATTAACACTTGGTTTCTGTCGTCTGAACTTGTGTTGTTCTGTTGTCTTTCCCTGTTGTTGGAAAATAGGGCGGAGAACCTATTTATACAAGTCATTGAGCCTCATTCACGTTTCTCGTGGGAAGTGGAGGTAGTGGAATGATGGAGTAGTGGAGTTGTGTGTCGGTGATACCGACCCGGTCTTGCCACTTCTCTGTTCATCTCTAACCGTCCATGACTTCCGACACGTTCTTGTGATGGCGCGTTGCACGCCGCACGCTGTAAACCGCCAGACCAATGCCCCAGTATGTATCCCCGATTTGTGACATGATTGATGTTCGGAATGTGGATCGTGGATCCACGAAAGATAGCATGTAATGCTTTGAATTGAATAAGCTGCGTTATTCGGGAAGTCGATACTTGTGAAGTATCGTGTGTATTTTATCGTAGTTTGCATTGTGGTGTGGTAAGGTGATGGGTAATGACGCCTTACTGACCAATTGACTCTGACCGTGGTTGTATAACCAAGCTGGTGAAGTTGGACGGATGAGATGAGCTTTGAGACACTCATCTCGCGCCCAGTTAATGAATATTAGGGTTTTTGAAGAGGTGCGCAAGCATCACTCTCGACTTGGTCGAAACCAAGCATGGGAAGGATTTTGGAGAGGACCGACCATACATGCGTGTTGACAGCATGATGGTGTAGCCCTTTCGTATTCCGTTCCTCATGAAAGTGATAGGTGTAGAATACACCTAATTTACTATATAAGAGTTTATGCTTTCTTTGCCATTTTCGTGTGAATTATGTATTTTACGCTTGTTCTGAGTTTTATAGCTACTTTGGAGTCGCACGGAGGAAAAGAAGAAGAAATCACCCAATTTGAGCCAAAAAGGGCAAAAAGGTCATTTTACAGGCGATTGATATATGGAGCCCAGTTGAGGTTAAGGGGCAACCCAATTTGAGGAGTGTTAAACACAGATCGGCCAAGGTTAAGGGCTACTCTTTATTGAGGATTACTAAAGAAAGGACAAGATTCGGGATAAAGGGGCCACAAACCGGGGTAGCCCTTATCCGATCCGAAAACGTAATAGTCTCTGCTATCAGCTGGTAATGGATGGGTTATGTCCATGAATGTTGAAACCCATAGATCCACACCCGTACTCTGACCCATCTGACCCGACCCGGATCCGTGCAATTATAACTCTAAACCTAAAATCGAGAGGGTTTTATTTCTCAATCATTTCTTCATTTATTCCTACACTGGTGAGCGGCCAGTCTGTAAGAAGCAAGAGTGAAAATCAGAGAAATTAGGGTTCGATATTGAGACGTTGCAACCAGATCAAGACGAGCTCATGATGAGTGAATCACAGAGATGATGGAAGAATGGTGTTGTTAAAGATGCTGCTGTTGAATCCAGAAGAAGAGATGGATCTGGGAATCGCCGTGAAATAGTGGTTCGAGAATAAATTGAAGATGGGGATGACAGAGAAAGGGTTCGATCTGTAATTGAAGCTCAGGAAGATGGGGTCTGTGGTCAAACTGAGATGTTGATGATGGTGGGGATTCGAATTGAGAAACGAAGCTGGGTTTGGTTGTTCCGAGAATCAGAAGTTGTTGTTGTAATGGGTTCTGTTAGTCGACTGAACACAGGATCGATTTGGGTCAGGTTAGGATGATGCACTTTGGAGAGTCATTGGTGGAATTGAAGCAGCTAGTGTTGAAGAACACAAGTTCGATGTTGCGGTATGGGGCTGTACCGATCTTGGCCGAGAATCGAGAAGGAACTAAGGCTGCTGTAAAATAGAGATTAGGCTTTGTTGGTTATAGAGCTGCTGAGTAATGAGTGAAGCTCAAGGTGATTTCTGATGTTACAGGGCAGAATTGATGCTGCTATGAGACTGAATGCCTGAATTACATTAGATGTATGCTTAGGCTTGATTACAGGGAAGGAGGTATGTTGTGTTGGTGTTGGGTTTCAGATGCTGGGAGCAGGCAAAGCAATGACCTGGAAATCGAAAAGGAAGCAAATGGCAAGCTGGGTTTTGATCTGGAGTGCTGCAAGAGAGCAAGGGTGTTGAATCTGTTGATGTTGCAGCATTCGAAGATGAGATTGCAGGGGATGTTGCCATAAGCTGCAGGAAGAGAGAATAAACTGATGAAATGCGGTTTACGGTGGATTATGTTGCGAGGCAAGAGGCGAGGTCGAGTGCAAGTTGAGTGTGGTATGGTGCAAGAGGATAATTGGTGTTGTGTGTTAAGTGCGGGTGGTCTTGAGTTGGGGAGTGAGTTGAAGTTTAATGGGATGAATTAGCGGTGGTGAGGTTAAAGGCCTAGGCGAGTTCTGAGGATTGATGGAATGCGAGCAATGGGTGAAGTGGGCAGGAGCAAGTGCAACACTTTGTCTTGTATGGCCTGTGGTGTTTGTGCTCAGGTGGTAGAATGGATACTGTGTTGCAGCTGGAGAGAGAGCTGAACTGAAATGGTAGAGAGCCATTATGGCTGGGAGCAGCAGTGATGCACCGTCTGGTGCAACACAAGATGGCTGGCAAGTGGCACAGTGCGACCGAGGCGGATCAACGGCGACTCGGTTCTGACTCTGAGTTGACTCAGCCGAATTAGATCGTTGACCCGCTGACTAACAGTTGACTGACGGTCGACCACTTTGACCGTTAGTCCTAACGGAGGACCGGACGGAATATTCCGTCGAATATTCTCTCGGCGGAGAAATTTCCAGTGGCGGCGGTGGCGTTTTCCGGCCAAATTCCGGCCCACAATCCCAGTTTTCCGGCGAGCCAAAATTTCGAGAATTTTCTATGGACTTCTCTCATGGGTGTGAAGACTTGGGCTAGGAATTGGATGGAGGGTGGACTCAAATTTGGAAAGAGAAGGTGGAAGAGTTGAGAAAAGCTTGGAATTGGAAATTGAATTGCTAAAGGAAAAGGATTCTAATCCTTAGAAGATTTGGAGAATATTGAAGCCTATAAATAGAGAAGTTTTCTACAACTTCTACACATCTCTCTCTACATATCTTACACACATCTCTACACACAATTCTTTTCTTTTCTTATTCTTTGTGTGAACTCTTTAACATGAGTAGTTAATTTATTGATTGAGGATGAATTCCTAGTTCTTAACATGATTTGAGTTTTGTTTTTAAATTCTATCTTGAAGTTTTCACATAATTATCGATTGTTTTTACTAATAGGAGTGATCTTAAAGACATTCATGATTGATTGATAGATTGTTTGGGTGGCCAACTAAATTGATTTGTTAATTCGATCTAAAGCTAGTGAAAGTTAGGGGGATAAGTAATCGTTCTTTGACTCTTTACATAAGTAGCAAACACGAGACCTTGCGGAGGGATTGTGGAGCAATTGTGTGTAGAAACAACGTTAGAAAGTAGACCTTGAGCTAAGAGTCTAACTACTAATATCAACCTAAGAAATTCACAAAACCTAATGCATGAGCCAAGTTACATCTAGGTTGAGCTAATTCTAGATGGCTTGGTGATTAGAATCCGGTAGTCGAGAACTTCGTGTCCCGGTGATACAAGGGATTTAGGGGTTTAGCACTTGAGCTAAATTTGCTTTACCTACGGTTGGTGATAATCTGTGACTAATAACAAGTAGAAAAGAACATAACTTGATTCATTGTTTTGTAACGAAGAAGTATTCCTTGATCTTGTCTCTCTTATTGCTTTCATCTTTCAACTTTCGATTTTAATTGTTTTGTTTATTTTTCTTTTGCTTTTTACACCCCCTTTCGTGACAATTTTTACAACTAGAATCTCGTGCTCCTCGTGGATCGACCTTGACTACCCTATATTACTAGTTAATTAGGTAGTAAAGTATTAATTAATTTGTTGTGGTTACGACACGCATCAAATTTTGGCGCCATTCTTGGGGAGCGACGGATGATTTTAGTTGTTTTTATTTTTATTTTTGCTTTATTCTTGCTTTGTTGGATTCTATTTTTGTATCTAACTTAAGTTTTGAATCTTATTTCAGGTGCGATTTTCCATGTATGGTGGACAAGAGCAAGCATATTACAACAACCAATACGGTTTTCAACCTCAACATTATGACAACTTCCAACCATCCTTAGGATACAATCAAAATCAATATTTTGGCTATGATCAAATTCCTACAGAACATTATGGATATTCTCATACATATCAACAACCTTATGACGGGTATGTAAGTGGACAATCACAAGGATGGGAGGATAGTTTTGTTTATGATCGAAATTCTCTAGTTTTGCGAGATAAGATGTTGGCCATGATTGGGGATCTTCAACAAAGTTTCAAGAATCACATCGAGAAATTCAAAGGAATTCGGAGAAAATATACGAACAAATTAATCAACCTTTGGAGACTTTTGATGACGCTAGTGTAGATTACTCAAGCCTTGATCTTAATAATGATCAATCACCTATTCAAAAGGAAGAGCTTGAGGAAGATGCATTTAGTTGCTTAAAAAATTTCTTAGGGAAAGATGAGTCCCGCGGAAGTGTATGAGTGTTCCGACAATGAGGGAAGTTATTCCAACTCCGGATCATAATAACGATCCTTCACCTATTCAAAAGGAGGAGATTGGATGTGACTTACCTATTGTTATAAATGGTGTAACACCCGTACAAGAAGATCTTACAATCTATACCGATGAGAATCACTTTAGTGAATGGGATTAGATGATGAGAATGTTGAAGAGATGATTATAGAGGATGAAACCACATTCATTGATTTTGTGGAAGACCCAATTGAACTTGCGAATGATTTTGATGATGCCAAGACTATGGTTAAGGTAGAAAACGACGAAGAATGGTTGCAAGGTTTAATAGAGGACCACGATATACAAGAGGTAAGTATTTCACTTGAATTTTTTAAGGATGAAGAGGATTCTATAATACAAGAGATTGTGCAAGGTTTGTCTAACCCTTTGCATATTGATTCTTCTCCTTTACCTCTTATTGGTTTGAATGTATGTGCTTGAAAGTATTTTTGGATGATTTTGTTTATAAATATCCACCAATGGAAACACTTGATGCTAACACTATGCAGGTTTGCCAAGAGGAATACATGGAAGTTCCCGAATTCTATGTTCTTTATACACTTAGAGTGTGGACGAGAATAAGTGTGGGGAAATTTCAATCGAGCGATAATTTCACTATTATTTTCTTGTGCTAACATTTGTATGGAGTTATTGTTTTCAAAACAGGTATTATGGGTGGATCCTCAAATTTTCAGATTATTAGTATATGGGGAATGAATCATACAAGAGCCAAGTCGGGCCGTCGACTTTAAAACAAGCGCTTCATGGGAGGCAACCCATCGGTTTTGTATTTCTTATCCTTTTGCTTTTTGTTATTTCTTTTTCTTGTTTCTTATCATGTTAAAATTTCCCACCTTGACTTTACTAGGAGGATTCAATTACATTGAGGACAATGTAAGGTTTAAGTGTGGGGGAGTGGTTAAGCATGTTTTAAAACAAAAATTACAAAAAAATTAAAAAATTTTGAAAAAAAAAAAAAAAAGTTTTACTTAAAAATTCCAACTTTTAAAGATTTTAGAGTCCCTAGCATATTTCTAGGTATGTTTACATAGAGATTTTGACCGACATAATTGAACTTGGAAATGTTAGAGAACTACATTCGGATTTCTTGTTTGTTTGAGTGTTAAATAATGGATTTAATCATGCGGTGATGCAGAATTTGGTGCGAGGGAGAAGTGCGTTATTAGAGTTGTCGATCAATCATTAGTGGAGACTACCCGTATTCATATCATGAGAGGCACCGACCAGAATTCTTCCATTTACTAAATAGCTTCTTTTGAGTGTGTGTCACCATACGTTAATTCCGGGTAGAATGGTGAGCTACCCAACCTCCCACCAATAGAAGCACTACTCTTTGATCTCTTGAGTGCTAATTTTGTCAATCATGAGGGTGACGTCCATGGATGAAAGCTTCCTTCTTGTAGTTCGATTTGCAGTTAGCACCATTCTCTCTCGACAACAACGGATCCATAGAAACACTCTCATCATCAACAAGGAGCGACATCAAAATCTACAAGGAAAGTTGGAAAAGTTTAAGGTTTATAAGCAACGGAACAAGAAAAAGAGCAAATTTCAAACTCAAGTAAAGCAACATTCGAAAGAGCGGATTTTTACATATATGTTGAAGACTTACACTACAATGAGGTAATTTTATATTCAAGTATGAAGACTTATTCATGAAAGCGAAGAAAATTAAAAGGTGAGAATTTTTTGAAGTTTATGATTTCAAGTTGTGAAGAATCAAGCGGTAAAATACTTCTCCCCGGCCATGGTTTTATTTTTGTATTTAATTTCTCTTGTTTTAATTAAAAAAAAAAAAAAAAAAATTGAAAAAAAAAAAAAAAAAAAAAGAAAAAAGAAAAAAAAAAAAAAAAAAGAGAAAAACAAGAGAAATATTTGTTTTGTTTAGCCGTGGGGAAGGAAAATATATAAGGAAGTTTCAAGCGACAAGGATTTCAAGGTAAAGAGTTATAAATTGTTAAGGATTTATGAAATTCAAGGGTTTATCATCAATAGTTGAAACCGAAGACGAGGACCATGAAGATCAAGATAAGGAGCGGAAGACGTTTCTATTGGATGCCGTGAGAGTGGTGTTATCATAATTGGCGATCGGATGTGAAGGTGAGTAAGTAATCTCATCCTCAATATAAATGGTTGATTTCCTTTCTTGAGATCGTCGGAAAAATGGTTTTTCAAAATATTAAAAGATGTGGGTTTAAAAATATTTCGGAAGTTATCCTTCCCACCATTCAACGTGTTGCAGGAATTCTCTCTTCATTCCTACTGCACACATGTGAGAACCATAAAAAAGCTAGTCTTTTTTGAGTGCAATTATCATAAAATCTTATTTGGTGAGGCGTGGAGGCGAAATGCTTATTGATCGTTTCTCAAACACGCGTTCTCTCATTATGGTGTGGTTATTTCTCACTCAACATTTAAGAATGAGAATATGTTCTTTAGTATTTCTAACTTCTTATTACTAGCATGCAGAAATTCTATGTCCTCCCAACTCTTTTGGATGCTTGTGACGCTTGAACGCTTTGAAGTTGTGAGTTTTTAGTTTGATTTGCTCGAGGACTAGCAAAGTCTAAGTGTGGGGGAATTTGATAGGTGTAGAATACACCTAATTTACTATATAAGAGTTTATGCTTTCTTTGCCATTTTTCGTGTGAATTATGTATTTTACGCTTGTTTTGAGTTTTATAGCTACTTTGGAGTCGCACGGAGGAAAGAAGAAGAAAGCACCCAATTTGAGCCAAAAGGGCCAAAAGGTCATTTTACTGGTGATTGATATATGGAGCCAGTTGAGGTTAAGGGGCAACCCAATTTGAGGAGTGTTAAACACAGATCAGCCAAGGTTAAGGGCTACTCTTTATTAGAGGATTACTAAAGAAAGGGCAGGTTCTGGATAAAGGGGTCGCTAAGTAGGGTAGCCCTTATCCAGAAACGTGGTGCTGCTATCAGCTGGTAATGGATGGGTTATGTCCATGAATGTTGAAACCCATAGATCCACACCCGTACTCTGACCCATCTGACCCGACCCGGATCCGTGCAATTATAACTCTAAACCTAAAATCGAGAGAGGGTTTTATTTCTCAATCATTTCTTCATTTATTCCTACACTGAGTGAGTAAGAATTTCAACAAGAAGCGAGTGAAAATCGTAGAAATAGGGTTCGATATTGAGACGTTGCAACCAGATCAAGACGAGCTCATGATGAGTGAATCACGAAGAGATGATGGAAGAAATGGTGTTGTTAAAGATGTCTTGTTGAATCCGAGAAGAAGAGATGGATCCTGGGAATCGCCCAGTGGAAATAGTGGTTAGAAAGAAATTGAAGATGGGGATGATACATGAGAAAGGGTTCGATCTCAGAATGAAGCTCGGGAAGATGGGTGCGTGGTGTTGAGATGTTGATGATGGTGGGGATTCGAATTGAGAAACGAAGGCCGGGTTTGGTTGTTCCGAGAATCGGAGATTGTTTTCTTTGAATGGGTTCGTTAGTCGGCGAACACGGGGATCGATTTGGGTCCATTTCGGATGATGGTGGAGAGTGTTGGTGGAATTGAAGCAGCTAGTGTTGAAGAACACAAGTTCGATGTTGCAGTATGGGTTGTATCTGTGCTGGCTGAGAATCAGAGAAGGAACTAAAGGCCGCTATAAAATGGAGATTAGGCTTTGTTGGTTATAGAGGCTGCTTGAGTAATGAGTGAAGCTCAAGGTGATTTCGATGTTACGGGGCGGAATTGATGCGATATGAGGCCCAATACGAATTACATTAGATTTATGCTTAGGCTTGATTACGGGGAAGGAGGTATGTTGTGTTGGTGTTGGGTTTTCGGATCTTGGGAGGTGCAAAGCAATGACTGGAAATCAAAAAGGAAGCAAATGGCAAGGTTTGGGTTTTGATCTCGGAGTCTTTGCCAAGAGAGCAAGGGTGTTGAATCGGTGATGTTGCGAAGATTCGAAGATGAGAGATTGGGGGATGTTGCCATAAGCTGCGGGAAGAGAGAATAGAGCAATGTGAAATGCGGTTTCGGTGGATTATGTTGCGGAGCAAGAGGCGGAGTCGGGTGCAAGTTGAGTGTGGTATGGTGCAAGAGGATAATTGGTGTTGGGTCGGTGTTAAGTGCGGGTGGTCTTGAGTTGACGAGGGGAGTGAGTTGAAGTTTAATGGGATGAATTAGCGGTGGTGAGGTTAAAGGCCTAGACTGAGTTACAGGGATTCAATGGAATGCAGGCAATGGACTGAAATTGGAACTGGGAGCAAGTGCAACACTGTCTTGTATGGCCTGTGGTGTTTGTGCTCAGGTGGTAGAATGGATACTATGTTGCAGCTGGAGAGAAAGCTGAACTGAAATGGTAGAGAGCCATTATGGCTGGGAGCAAGCAGTGATGCACCATCCTGGTGCAACACAAGATGGCCTGGCAAGTGGCCTGGTCTGGACTGAGCTGGATCACTGACTCGGTTCTGACTCTGAGTTGACTCAGCCGAACTGGATCGTTGACCCGCTGACTAACAGTTGACTGACGGTCGACCACTTTGACCGTTAGTCCTAACGGAGGACCGAACGGAATATTCCGTCGAATATTCTCTCGACGGAGAAATTTCCAGGCGGCCGGCGGTGACGTTTTCCGGCCAAATTCCGGCCACAATCCCAGTTTTCCGGCGAGCCAAAATTTCCAGAATTTTCTATGGACTTCTCTCATGGGTGTGAAGACTTGGGCTAGGAATTGGATGGAGAATTGGACTCAAATTTGGAAAGAGAAGGTGGAAGAGTTGAGAAAAGCTTGGAATTGGAAATTGAATTGCTAAAGGAAAAGGATTCTACTCCTTGGAAGATTTGGAGAATATTGAAGCCTATAAATAGAGAAGTTTTCTACAACTTACACATCTCTCTACATATCTTCACACATCTCTACACACAATTCTTTTCTTTTCTTATTCTTTGTGTGAACTCTTTAACATGAGTAGTTAATTTATTGATTGAGGATGAATTTCTAGTTCTTAACATGATTTGAGTTTTGTTTTCAAATTCTATCTTGAAGTTTTTCACATAATTATCGCTTGTTTTTACTAATAGGAGTGATCTTAAAGACATTCATGATTGATTGATAGATTGTTTGGGTGGCCAACTAAATTGATTTGTTAATTCGATCTAAAGCTAGTGAAAGTTAGGGGATAAGTAATCGTTCTTTGACTCTTTACATAAGTAGCAAACACGAGACCTTGCGGAGGGATTCCGTGGAGCAATTGTGTGTAGAAACAACGTTAGCAAGTAGACCTTGAGCTAAGAGTCTAACTACTAATATCAACCTAAGAAATTCACAAAACCTAATGCATGAGCCAAGTTACATCTAGGTTGAGCTAATTCTAGATGGCTTGGTGATTAGAATCCGGTAGTCGAGAACTTCCGTGTCCGGTGATACAAGGGATTTAGGGGTTTAGCACTGAGCTAGCTGCTTTACCTACGGTTGGTGATAATTTGTGACTAATAACAAGTAGAATAGAACATAACTTGATTCATTGTTTCGTAACGAAGAAGGATTCCTTGATCTTGTCTCTCTTATTGCTTTCATCTTTCAACTTTCGATTTTAATTGTTTTGTTTATTTTTCTTTTGCATTTTACACCCCCCTTTCGTGACAATTTTACAACTAGAATCTCGTGCTCCTCGTGGGATCGACCTTGACTACCCTATATTACTAGTTAATTAGGTAGTAAAGTATTAATTAATTTGTTGTGGTTACGACACGCATCGGAAGCCTTGTCCCAGGCCACTCAATTTGGCCAGGGCAAGAGGAGTGGTTGAGATCGGTTTGCGGCGAAATCTCTTACCGCAAAGGAATTGGTAACCGCGTGATATTCCGCTCACGTTAAGACAACCGTCCTTGGTCGGTCTTGGTCGGTCACTCTAGCGTGTAGGTGGTGGGCTGGTGTTCACGCCCATGTCTCACCGTCCCATGGAAACGTGATCTAAGCCACTCATTCGTCAGGGTGAAGTTGAGTGGTCAAGATTAGTTTGCAATTTGGGAGGTGTAACCACACAAGTTTGACGGGCGTTTTGGGGTTAACCAGGCATGATATGCCTTGGCCGACCGCATGAGGAGGTAGATGGGCCCACGGTGGTCATCTTTGGTATAACCGGACTGCTTAATCTAATCTCGTGACCCTCCATTCGTGCCGGGAGAAGATGGACGCGCATGATGGCTTGAACCCTAATTTTGGCTTTCAAGCCGTGCGACCATGCTCTTTTAGGCGGACGAATTTGTTGTAACCAATCGTGGTTGGTTTTGGCCGATTGGTCAAGTGTGTAGGCGGTCACATGGTGATTGTGTCGACATGCTCGGGCCCTTTGAGTCTACATCTACACCCTCCATCTATACCGCGAAGATGGATGGTTGAGACCATTTTTGCGGCACATGTAATATGCCGCAAACCCTAATTTAGGGTTTTTCCGTCCATAATGCTTGGTATGGACGATTTCTTGGCAAGCGAGGCCGATGGTCGACCATGCGGGGCGACGCGTGTGTATTCCATACACGCTTGGGGGTGATGGAATTGATCTGGGGTCATCCAATCATGCTTGTGGAGTTGGATGACTGCGATCGAATCATATCCGGGACCGATATGGTCGTCTTAGGATGCTCAATCGGCTAGTATAACACACCGAGAGGGCTCAATCGGGCTAGTATAACACACCGAGAGGGCCGGGCTAGTATAACACACCGAGAATCAGCTTTTGCAGGTATTTCGTACATGGTTTCATTATAGTGCTTGGAGGTTCGTGTTACTCTTAAGAGTAACACTCGGTCGTCATGCCACGGCGATAATGATTCATTATAGTGCTTGGAGGTTCGTGTTACTACGAAGAGTAACACTCGATCGTCATGCCACACCGATAATGAGTCTCGGAAATACAAGGGCGATATGAAATTCTGCTGAATGGGACGTTGCTACAAGTTCCATTCTTGGTGAATCAAGTGAGGGAGTATCCAACACTTATAGATGGCTTTATCTTTTACAAGATGTCAGCGCATGATTTTCTCTGGTTTTTACAAATATAACCTTAAACGAAAATCCACCATCAACATCTTTATATAGGTGTTTACATAGTGAATGACAGCTAAGAAAGCCCCTATTTTCGGATCTAACGTGCGATACCCTCGCACGCTTACATGGATTCTTCTCGCACGTGCTCTTGAACTTCGCACAGACTTCACACTTTACTCATGAGTTTGTGACGTCATTGGTTCCGTCATCTTGGATATGCTACGTGCGCAACTAGCTCGCTCATGTACAATGATACCACTTCGCATAATAACTACATGCGCCATATTTTATCCCTACATTTTGCCTCTTTTTTCTTGAATATTGCTTGAAGAGCGATCTTTAAGAAAATATCCCCTTGTTGTAGTTGTTGGAGCGAGATGCGTGATGTTGGAGTAGTCTTTGATTTTTGTTGTTGAAGGAACAAGCGAAAGAATACTAAACTTGAAAAGTACATACTTGCCTCTATTCTTTTGTGAAGTTCCGAAACTTGTTGTTGTTGTTCACAAATTCTTGATGGAATGATTCATAATTTTTATTTTTTCCTCTGCGTACTTGGTGTTGGAGTAGTTGAGATGATGTTGAACTTGCGTGAGAATCATGTTGCTTGAGGTTGAGGATTGGTTGTTGATATTGAACGACTTGGAGCTTTAATGGGCTTGGTACTTTGGAGATTTGGTTGAGCTTGAGTGTCTTTGGTCTTGTAAAGATGATGCTTCGTGGATTGTTGATGTTGGAGGTTGTTTGTGGTTTCTGTGAGATAACTTCTATTTCGCGTGCTCCCTTGTTGTTGAAGATTCTTGTTATTCATGAGTGAACGCCTTCTTTGGAGATGATTCTGACCGAGAAAGTAAAGAACATCAAATATTTTCTTGATAGTCCATGATCGCCTTTGCTCTTTAGTTATGAGGGAAGAATTGTTAATGAAGATCGAGATTCTTCGATTGGTGAGGTTTATTGCGAACTTGTGCTTGGGATTTATTGCTTTCGGGTTAATGAGCTTTAGTGATGATTGATGATGATGTTGTTGTGGATGTGGATGTGGAACACTCTCTTAAAATTGTTGGTACCGCCCTTCATTCTTGTCATGCCTCTGCCTCTTCTTTTCTTCTCATACAGTTGTATACTAGGTTTCAAGTTGTTGATGCGAAATAGTTCAGCGAAATAATCGCATACTCCTTTGGTGATGTCATCATGTTTATCGTGCCTCAGCTTCCTGCATGGTATTGATTCCTTTGTGCTTTATCATGCGATATTATTCCATAAAATTTTGGAAAACACTTGTGCGATTATAACGATTATGTGATGGTTATGCCATGAAATGCGTATGCGATTCTTATTCCATGAAATTCTCATGCGATGAGAATGTTTGTGCTATGCGAATGTGATGCTTATATGATGAGAATGCTTATCTATTGTTGATTAAATGAAACATATATATAATGTTTCTGTTACTTAGCTCATTGTGCCGCGCTAATGTTGATGTGACTTCAAATTTCTTTCATTCTTTATTGCTTTGTCTTTGTCTTTAGTATATGTGTTCCTCTTCGCGCACTTATTGTTCCTCGCATGTTCATTTGCTTCTGCTTCATCTCACCTTTGTTCTTTGTCCATCTTTAGCTCATTCTATCGCATTGTATTATTGCCTCCCTTATTTATTCCTATATTATTAGTATCTCATAATAATAATATGATCAAAATATAGGTCTTCGTGTTTCTTAGGTTAGTAAAACCCGATCAACTCCGCTTGTGATGTAATGGTATTTCCTTCGCCTTTGACTCCAAGTACGAGAAACCCGTTCACCCTAGCAGTTCGCAGAAGATTTCAAGTGTGTGCTCCATCAGTTCTGAGAATCCTGGTTCTTTCGCATAAGATTTTGGAAATTATATTTATAGCTGCGATTTTGACTATCACTTCGTTGTTGCTGAAAGAAAGACAATATAAACCCAAGCCCTAAAATTCAACACACAAATGGCCTCATAGCTGATTCCCGTATGATGATGATGATTCTATCGCTTTGCTACTTCAAGCTTTCCTCAATCTATTGTCGAGATTTCACAACAAAGCTAATTGAAGCTTTCTTTCACAAATATTTTTCTCCATAAACTGAACTGTTCTTCCCTATGCATGAAAAAAAAGCATCGTCGTAAATCAATTTGATTTGATTCACCGGAAAAATCCCTAAATGAATTAAAAAATTTGATACTCTGTGTTTTTGAAATTCAAAAATTATAAAGTAAAAGGGGTGAAGCACCAAATAGATTATTATAAAGTATTAATAGGATGTTTCTATGTGTGCGAATAAAGAAGAGAAAAAAAAATCAGAAACAGAATGTACGAGCAAAAGTTATTAAAATAGAAATTCTATTTCTTCTACAATGCATACTTCTAACATACAAAAAGAAGAGTGAGCAAAAATAAGACCTCACTAGGGGCAACAAAATTTAAAACCTCTAACTAGGAGGTGGTATCCAATTGGCGTGCACCCTAGTTCGCACTTGTGCAAGAGGCAATATAAATAAGCCCTAACGCGCGTTATAATTGGAGAAAACCTAATAATGCATGGCTCGGGCGAAAGCCATACCAACCCAGGAACCCGAGTCATGGATATAAGGGGCGAAATAAAGCATATCCGGTAAAGACTTCTTAGTCGAAAGGCTAAGGTACTAAGTTCTCTATTATGGAGTGTAGAAACTCGATCAGGGCGCCGCGGTACACGGTTGAGTCAAGAGTATCGGGGGCGTCTGGAGCGTACCTCGCCACTCTTGGCAAGTCCTAACTATGATACACTCGGTCCTCAAGACACCCCACTTAGGGTGCGGTCTCGAAAGAGCTCACGAAAACAACTGGTTGTTGCATCACTAGATGGGAGGAGCCCACCCTAACCCGGTAGGGGTACGCCTCCTTGAAAGGGAAATCATGGGGAAGATAAGGACAACACCCTCCATTAGGGAGCTGAATTGTGTCAAAGACGCCAATATCATGGGACTATAACTCAAACAAGAGTATAGACCTGTTGTATTGGTGCATAAAAAAACATCCTGTGAGATGCAATAATACGAAAGATGATAAGACGAGATCAATGGGTCATTGGCGAAAGCGTAAAGACCTCCTCGCGATTTCGTCGCATGACCAATGTGATTACCACCGGGAAAGAATAAGTCCTATTAACATGGGAGGCTGATTAAGACCTCTACTTAGGGAGGCTTAATAAGACCTCATGAATAAACACAAAATACCTCACTAACATTATTTTTGTAGGATTAAATAAAGGCAGATGCGAAGGTATGATTAAAACATAAAATACAACCATGAATTTTGAATTATAAAGGTATTGTACCTAGTCAAGGACTTAGCAAAGGCAATTGCACTCCCGCGAATGTGAGAGGAAAGAATGGGATTATAAACACAACAAGGTTATGTTATTTGCATAAGCACGATAGCCTTATACTAAACATGGTAGAGATAGATAATTCGCATACATATGATAGACTCATGCAAATGTTCGCATACATATGATTAGACTCATGCAAATGTTCACATACATATGATTAGACTCATGCAAATACTCGCATACATATGATTAGAACCATGCAAATACTGTTATATTCGTGCTGGTAAGTTATTTCTGGACTAACATAGTTTTCAAAAAGGAAAAAGTTTTGCTTTTGGTAAATAGCCAGGAAAAGAATAATGAAGCATAAATAGGGAAGAAAGAAGACATCTATTAAAAAGACGAAAGATACCAGTATATGTACACAGTACAGAGAGCATAAAATAAAAAGGGACGGCTACTTCTCGCCAGCATTATCTTCATCAACATCAGAGCCATGATCTTCCCCGTCAGAATCTCCATACTCAAAATCACTATCCGAAATATCGGAAGTTTCTTCGTTATCTGAAAGATCCTCAAACTCATAATGTGAGGTAAAGGGAATGTTATATTCAGAGCAAAGCTCGCCCACTTCCTATTTGATAGCCCCGTCACGTATACAAATTGCATCTTTGGTTAAATTAGAAACAGTGACCTGGAGCTTTTTCTTGAGTCTGCGGCACTTGGTATCACGATCTTCAAAATTCGCCTCTAGCCTCTGGATTTCAGCATTGGACTTCGCTTGTAGACTTTCAATATCTCTCATATACTTCTTCTCCTTTTCAAGAAATTCCTTCTCAAAAGCTGCGAAGAGATAAGAATAAGAGTCAAAATCGCCCCTGCATAATTTAAAAGATAAAGCAGAGGCACAGTCATAAAGCAAATAAAATAGGAGACCTGCTTTTTCAAAAATGATGGTTCTAACCAGAGATGCATGGTTAGATTCTAAACGAACACTTGTACCCAACCCCAACCTAGCATTATCAAGGACTCTAGCAGCCCATTCAAACTCAGCATCATTCTCAATTAGAAGATGAGAGCGAAGTTCATTCTCACGAGCGAGAAGGAAATTCTTCTCACTTATGGCACAATCCCTTTCTATCTGGATCTCGAGTAGAGCATTGTGAAATTCCTTCAAAGCCTTCGCACCATCAGCGATCACCTGATCTTTCTCAGTAATAAGAGTGTTCTTTTTTATTTCTAAAGTGTTAATCCTCTCTTTATACTCACGAGTGCGACGTTGAAGGTTCCTACTGCAAACTAGCATTGGTATATGATCATAAATAATGGCTTCATATTTCCCTCAGTTCCTTCCAACTAAGGTTCTCTAAACCACACATGGGGAAATTTTCCAAGGAGGCATTAAGGAGCCCTACAGCTGCGAACCAAGTGGGAGCATTGCATATGGTAGAAATCATTTGGCAGAAATCACAGAGATCATTTGGCAGGTGCGAACCAAGTTGTCATCACCTACAGCTGCGAGGGAGTCTTTGAAGATGAGAGATAATTGAGTCATGGGTGAAGCTAAAGAAGATTCATCAGGGAATGGTAATTCATTTCCCTGAGAGCCAGAAACTAAAGGAATATGAGAAGAGATAGTCAATGTAATCTTTCTTTTCTTCTTGGGGTTATCCTTCTTGTTGACATTCTTCGCAGAAGAATTGGAAGCGACAACTTTTCACTTAGACTTGGCACGAGTAGAAGCCTCCTCCTCTCCCTCAGAAGAATTTTCATCATCAGAGCCACCAGTATTTAGCCTGTCCACCTTCGCACACAGATAAAGATAAGAAATAGAGGCAACAATATGTTAAAGTAAAATTAAGAGTATTTCTTACTTCATCAGTGATCGAACGTAGGGCTTCCAGTGTGCTTCGTTTCTTTTGAGCATTATAGTCCCTTTTCAGCTTGGCAACTGGGAGATGAAGAAATTAGTAAAACGGAGAGAAAAGAGAAAAGTAAAATAAAGAAAGATTGATAAAGGGGCGAAGGTTAGAATGACATACCACTTTATCCTCTTCAATCCAACTAAACTCCCAAGGAGAGTAGGGCGAAAAACCCTCAGGAAGGGGGTTTATCGACCTATTGTCACCATAACCGGTGATATATGGACCTTCGAGAATAACAGGATAAACATCCCAACGATTGTCATTAGAGTTCCGTGCAGTGAGATTAGTCTTACAATTAAAATCAACATCTCGCATAATCCTTTGATTCTATGTAAGGCCATCTTTCCTCGACAGACGAACAGCCCAGCGAGATGACTCAGACTTCATAATCACCACTTCGTAGTTAGAAAAGAAGCTCTCAACAATATAATCAGAAGGAATAATTTCTAAGTCAGCATATGCTTCGTTCCTGTATTCTCTAGGATAAAGGGATCCTAATCCAGCAAGCACGGCGAGCGAACTCCACCATAATCCTTATAGCGTCCCCACTCAATTGAAAAATCGCACGTTTAAATTTATCATGCGATAGGATCTTATAAAACAAAGGGAATTCGCGGGATTCAAGAGAGGATATGACTAGCAAGAAGTCGCCCCAAGGAGACAATGATCTTCCGATCATTCCATTGATCACTCTTGAACCATTTAGGGTTAGCGTCAAAGTAGGTCCCGAAGAAAGAAGGAGGAGCGGATAATTTGAAACTGCGTCCGTGTGAATTCGACTTGAGTCTCTCAAATTCTTGGACCATTCTCCACTCGGCTTACTTGTGTCCCATTGTTGTTCTTGAAGAATGGGATTATAAATATCCGGATGATCGGAAAAGCCAAAATAGTACAACAAAAGGGAGACTAGAGCGATAAATTGGAACGAAGACGAAAAATAGAATATGAAGTAAGAAAACTCAAAGAGAAGATAAAAGCACAAGAACTACAGCAGTAAGAAAGGAAAGATTACAGGGGATGGAGAAAGAAGGAAGAAGGTAAAAAGAGAGAGAGATGAAAGTGAGAGGGGATATATAAAGGATTCTATTTCCTTCTGTGAAAATCGCTTTTATGAAAGCATTAATGGGTGAGATATGAAGTGACGGTTGCAGGTTTCAGCCATAATGTGTCCAAAGATAAGACGATGATAGCAACACGTGGAGTAATAAAGCCCTAGATCTCTGGATATTGTCAGTTAAAGAATATGGAAAGTTGATAGGGTGCGGCAGGCATCATGTAAAGGAGCGACATCGACTAAGAAAAAATTTCTCTCATCGCTCTTTCTTCGACAAAGATTGCTAAGAGAAGAGGCAGAATGTAGGGGCTAAATACCGTACACGTAGGTATCATGCGAAGCAACTGTACTACAATAGAGCGAATGGCAGTCGCACATAGCATATCCAAAATGACGGAAGCAGTGACGACACAAAGTCGTGAGTAAAGTGTGAGAGTTGTGCGAAGACTAGGAGCACGTGCGAGCAAACACAGTGCAAGCGTGCGAATACGTCGCGCGTCAGATCCGAAAATAGGGGCTCTATTAGCTATCCCCCACTATGTAAAAATCCTATATATAGGACCAACCACCCTTGTGTTGAAGGGAGATCTTTTGATGAGTTAGGATAGAATTTTAGGAGAGAAAAAGTTATTTGCTTTCCAAGTTAGGGTTTTATCTCCTTCCTTTGTATTGATTTCTAAACTTAATGAGATTCTTTTAAGTGTTCTTTACAATGATTTCCTAGTTTGTTATATAGACTATCAAAGGGGTGTAGTGGTGGGATTTTCTACTGCTACATTACCATAAGGGTGTATTTGTGGGATTTTCCACAACTACA
>JAJJWW010004324.1:0-203280 GCA_023531295.1 Papaver armeniacum
GCTTAGGTTTGAGAGATGATTTTGAGAAAGTTAAACAACGTGGTACTGTAATAGATGATGAGGAAACACAAAGTGATGCTGTTTTGGATGCGACTAGTATAGCAGCTGAAGTTAAAAACACAAAAGAGTGGGGTACGCTAGTTGATGACAATAAAAACAAGAATAACAAGGTTTCGGAGATGACAGATTCAGTTACTTTTGATATAAATAATATTTTGAATATGGAGGAATTAGAGGAGGCAAGCAAAATTCAGAATGATGAAGTGCGCGCTAACTTCATTAGAAATCCAGTCTATAGAAAGGAGTATTTTAATGAAAAAAAGAGTTGTTGGAGAGAGTCTCAAAGAAAAAACCTCAAACTCCAATAAAACTTGTTCCAGGTGGTAATTATGCTTCAGATGAAGATGATTATGATGATGAGTATGATGATTTTTATGAAGAGCCAAATTTGACAGAAATCCTTGCTGGTCTCCAATCTAAGAAGAGGAATTTTAGGGTGGGAAAGGGACGCAAACATTTTTAAGTGCATATTTTTCCTTCTTTTTTGTGTTTATGAGCTTTTTATGAGTTTTTTTTAATGAGCTTTTTATGCTTCTTTTTTTCACCCCTTTGGTTTATGGGGGTGGGGGGACTTGAGCCCTCATTGTAATTCTTGTAATTACGTTTTTTTGCTTTAATAAACCATTGGACTTAGCAAAAAAAAGAATACAAGGGCCTTATGGAGACCCTGATTTGACACAAATAATTGCTGGTCTTATTCCCAAGAAGAGGAATTTTAGAGTAGGAAATAAGGGGTGCAGACGTTAGATTTCCTCTTTATGTTATTTTTATGTGTTTAGGAGTTTAATTTATGAGTTTTTAGCATTCTGTTGCTTTTTTTTTTTGCCCCTTTGGTTTATGGGGGTGGGGAGGCCTTGAGCCTCCCATTTTGTAATTCTTGTAATTACGTTTTTTTGTTATAATAAACCTTGGACTTAACAAAAAAAAAAAAAAAAAAAACTTATGCTTGTAATTCTTGTAATTACGTTTTTTTGGCTTAATAAACTATTTTGACTTAGCAAAAAACAACAAGCTTACGGTCTTGGGCATCTCATAATTGATCCTAGACATGTCAAATTTAAATATGGGCATGTAAAATTGAATCTTGGAGATGAGCATGAAAGCACAAGCCTATGGTCTTGGGCATCTCAAAATTGATCCTAGGCATGTCAAATTGAATCTTGGGCATGGACATGAAAGCAAATCCCTATGGCTTGGGCATCTAAAAATTGATCCTAGGCATCTCAAATTGAATCTTGGGCATGGGCATGAAAGCACAAGCCTACGGTCTTGGGCATCTCAAAATTGATCCTAGACATGTCAAATTGAATCTTGGGAATGGGCATGAAAGCACAAGCCTATAGTCTTGGGAATCTCAAAATTGATCCTACGCATGTCAAATTGAATCTTGGGCATGAAAGCAAATCCCTACGGTCTTGGGATCTAAAAATTGATCCTAGGCATCTCAAATTGAATCTTGGGCATGGGCATGAAAAACAAGCCTACGGTCTTGGGCATCTCAAAATTGATCCTAGACATGTCAAATTTAAACTTGGTCATGTCAAATTAAATCTTGGGCATGGTTTTTTTTTTTTTTTTTTTTGATAAGTCAAAAATTTGTATTTATAGATAACAAAATTTAGAAGAAATAATTTACAAGAAAAGAGGTCACAGCAACCCCCAAAACTTGTAAACTATTTGAAACAAAAATAAGCAACATTTGGATATTCAACTGAATTTAGAAAAGGTGGTCTCCCATTAAAATGCACTCCCACTTCATTATCCTGTAAACAACCGCGCTTAGCCACTTTATCTGCTGAAAAATTCGCCTCTCTAAAAGTGTGAATGAACCTTATAGACGTATAATGTCTACAAATCACCGTCCATCTATTCTTTGCAAACCAAGGAATTGAATTATTTTTGATAGCTTCCACCACTCCCATAGAATCTGATCGCACACAAATACGAGCAAAATCCCATTGTATAGCCCACTCCAAACCAACAATAATGCCATACAACTCTGCTAAGTAATTCGTCGTAACACCAAGACCAATACTCATAGCACCAAGAACTGAACATTGCGCGTCTCTAGCCACTACTCCAGCACCAGCAATGCCTGGATTTCCTCTCGCAGCACCGTCGCAACATAACTGAAGTTCATTAGCATCAGGCGGATGCCAAAAACACTCCACAGGTTGCTGCCACTTAACACTCCTGTGATGAACACGGAAGTAATTCAAAAGCACAATATCTTCAGCAAAATTCTTCATATGGCCCTTGAGCCGAATAGAATAGTCTTGAATCAACTTCAAAACGCGTTTATGAAAAACACTCCAGTTGGGTTGTTTATGCTCAAAAACCACCTTGTTCCTCAACTGCCATAGCTCATACCTTAGCACCAGATTGGCGACAAGCCAAAGATCACACACCATTGGGCTCCTGCCTTTGGCTGCCTTAAAAGAAACAACAATGTTAGCATTAGGCTGTAAGTTAAAAATATCAGCAAGCTAATTCCAGGCTCTGGCAGCAAAGCTGCAATCATACAACACATGAACAAGCGTCTCTTCTTCAATACCGCACATGCAGCACTTATTGCCAAGAGGAATTTTGAACCTGCTCTTGATAAGATCATATGTAGCACAAACACCACGTAAGAATTTCCATTTCTGAGCCGCCAGGACTGGATGAACTTCTTTTCTCCAAAGTAGCTGTGCACCCTCCAGATTGGGATATTTCTGCCGAACAAGGGAAGTAGCAGATTTTACACTGAACTCGCCTGTCAACTCCGGCATCCAGACCCTAGTATCAGCTCCTCCAATTGGCATTGGCATCATATGCATCTCCAGACCAGCAGCCAATATGCGTTGCAAATGAATATTAGGTATATCCCACTGTCCATCGTTCAAAACATCACTAACACGCATTGTGTTATCTAGCGTGTAGTCATTTAAAGCCTCTGCAATACTAATATTAGCATACCAAATGTCATAATAAAGAGAAGTATCTCTACCATCTCCAATCAAAACCTTAGTATTTTTCTCCACCAGATTATACACACTCCTCACACCAGGCAAAATGGAAGATTTAACACCCGAATTCTTAATGCGCCTATTACGATCAAAAAACTTAGCCTTAAGATAGAGAGCCCATTTCTTCTTAGAAATACGAATCTTCCACCAAAGATTCATAAGAAGTACTTTGTTCATAGTAGCCATAAGAGTTAGTCCGAGACTTCCCTCCTCATAAGGGCAACAGATTTTATCATAAGCCACCACCACAGCTCGACTAACATTCGAATCACCAGACCAAATGAAATTCCGAATTGCCCTCTCACATTGAAGATTGAATTTGTGAGGCCACTTATAAATTGCCATATTATGAATGGAATAACTGGCAATAACATTTTTAACAAGAACAATGCGATCATGAAAAGATTATAATCTCCCTCTCCAACCAGCAAGCTGATTTTTAATCTTTTCAACGACATTGCAAATATGACTATAACGACCAGTACCTGGCATAATTTGAACACCCAAGTACCGATCTGGAAAAGTGGCTACGCTCATCCCCAAGTAGCGATCTGGCATAACGAACAGTACCTAGTATAACAAGTATGAAGTTCTTTCTTCTGAATTAGGCCTTGCTAATATTAGTGAGGTTTTGGAGGAGGATCAAGTTTTAGAGACTTCAAGTGATTCAGATGGTAGTATGGGTTCGAAAGAATGGGGTGAAGTTGATGCAGATATTCTAGCAAGGAAACAAGCTAGAAAAGTGGCCAAGCAGGCTGCAAAAATCATGGCTACGAATTCCTTGCAATCATCTTTCAGTAAGGATTCCAAATCCAATGAGGAAAATCCAAGTTGTGACGCTGTTCATAACAAGGAAACTCAACTAGGGCTGAAGGATATTGTTTTTGATATGAATAATATTTTGTCTAAGGAAGAACTAGAGGTGGCAAGTGAAATTAAAAATGATGAAGTGCATGCTAACTTCATTAGAAATCCAGCCTTTAGACAAGACTATTTTAAGGAGAAGAAGGAACTAACGGATCGAATGTCATCTAAGAAGAAAACTAATCCTAATAAGTTTTCTCCTATTAAGCTTGTTCCTGGTTAATTTGCTTATGAGTATGAAGATGAAGTTTCCTATGTGGATGAAGATGAAGATTTCTCTGGTAATTATGCTTTTGATACGGATATTATGGCTGAAATTTTTTCCAAGAGCAAATTGTATAGAGTTGGTAACAACAGAAGTAAATTGAAAGGAGTTGGCTATAGATATAGGTAGCTTCTTTTTATTTTCTTGTTTGAGGTTATTTTTTTAGCTATTTCTTAGTCGTTATTTTGACCCCTTTGGTTTATGGGGGTAGGAAGCTTTGTGCTTCAATCCTGTAATTCTTGTAATTACATTTTTTTTTGTTATACTAAACCTTGGACTTAACAAAAAAAAAAAAAAAAAAGCTACGCTCATCCCCAAATAATTTGCAAGATATGTACACCAACTCGAAGAACCACCACCATAATAAATCTTACTCTTTTGACGACAAACAGTCTGACCTGAAGCGCGCTGGTATTTACCCAATAAATCCACAAGATTATGAAGACTTTTTGAGTTACCTTTACAAAATATCATAATGTCGTCAGCAAAGAAAAGATGGGTAGGAGAAACACCACCTCTTGTAACCATAGGAGTCATCTTTTTATCACGAAAAAGTTTCGTGATAATAAGAATCTTCAATCAAGACGAAAATCAAGGGAGAAAGGGGAACGCAAACCTCTATTAATTTTCAATCCGGTATTTTTTGTTGTTAAGTCCAAGGTTTATTAAAACAAAAAAAAAAACGTAATTACCAGAATTACAGGGAGAAAGGGGATCTCCTTGACGCAAACCTCTATTAATTTTGAAATAACCCTCCGGACTACCATTCAAAAGAATAGAGATTCTAGCAGATTGCAAGATATTAAGAATCCAGGCACACCACTTCTCATAAAAACCAGATTTACGAAAAACTTCGAGCACAAAAGACCAACTTACCATGTCAAAGGCTTGAGAAATATCTAGCTTAAGACCAATGTTGCCATCCTTGCGCTTAAAATGAAGCTCGTTAACCAATGTTTCATAAAGGCAACCTGCTCTTCAGACACAAGTTTATCTAAAACACTACCAAGTCTAGTAGCTAGGATCTTAGTAAATATTTTGAAGAAAAAATTACTAAGACTTATTGGTCTAAAATTGCGAAGAGTATTAGCACCCCTTACCTTAGCAAGCAAGATGATTAAAGAAGAATTAACACCATTTGGAATATGACCAGAATTCCAACAGTGAATAATGGCCTTGAGTAAATCTTCTTGAATAATGTCCCAATGAATGACGATAGAAACAACCGAGAGAATCCATCCGGCCCTGGCGCACTATCCGCTCCCAAATCAAAAACAGCTTGCTTAATTTCTTCCGGAGAAGGAATCTTGTCCATGGCGTTGCTCTCCTCAACAGATATGGAATCATGCTCAAAATCGAATAAATCACCTTCAATATCCAGCTCTTGCCCGTTGAACTTGTCCTCGTAGTACTGAACAACATGATCACGCAGCTGCTCATAATCTGTAATACAAGTCCCATTCGAATCAACTAGTTCCGAAATTGTATTAGAGCTTTTTCTAATTCTAATACTATTATGAAAAAAACTGGAGTTACTTGAACCCTCCACCAACCAATTATTCCGAGATTTTTGTTTGAGCATTGTGATCTGTTGTAAGCGAGTCTCACTTAAGGTAGCCATAGCGTCCTTCATCGCATTCATGTAGGCAATATTACTTGGATCTTCATCCGAAATAAGAGGTGCAGTCTCAAAACGAAGTTGGTCTTGCTTCAAACGAGAATGCACATTACCAAATATCCTGAGATTCCAATCCTTCATCGCAATCTTCAACCGTTTTAATTTGTAAGGGTATATAAAATTTGGAGAGCCATGAGCTGGAGCAGTCCAACTCTCACTAACCATACGAAGAAAATCACCATGTAAGAACCACATCTTTTGAACCCTGAAAGGAGCTCGACGAGGCCTAGGAACTGAAAAAGGATAACCAAGAAGAGTAGAATGATCGGAAACTTCCCTAGGAAGAGCTTTACACCGCTAATTCTCAAACTTAGCAAGCCAAGCCGCATTGATAATTGCACGATCCAACTTGTTGATGATACGACTATTACCAGATTGCCTATTGGACCATGTGAATTTGCTACCCAATGAATCAGCTTCAAAAAGATTATTGTCATCCATCCAATCACTAAATTCATCAATGACTGAAGATCTAGTTTCCAGCCCACCTTTCTTTTCGTCCTAACGCAAAATACAATTAAAATCTCCTATGACCAACCAAGGAGTTATTGAATCTTGCATAACCAGTTGCTTCCAAAGCCTTCTTCTAGTAGTTTGAACATAACTAGCATGGACAAAAGAGATATGCACACCATCCACCACAATTGTAATAGCTTGTTTACTTGAATTAACAACAGAAATATCCAACCCATTCATGTAACAAATCCAAAGATTCGCAATACTAGAATTTGAAGAATTATTAATAACAAATGAGGAATAACCTTCCGTAATTAGTCTTCTACCAAAATTCACTGAGCAAGCAACTTTCGGCTCAACAAGACAAAAAACATCTGGATTGAATTCCCTTATCAACTCTTTTATCTTAGACTTTGCTGCCTCACGTGCAACACCATTTATATTCCAAAAGAGAACCCGCATAATTAAACTCTGGGTTTGAGTTTATTATTTAGCTTAAATTGTTTAGCAGCATTTGAGGAGGGTTTAAGAACAGGTGAAGAGCCTTTGCGAGCACGAATACCCAATGCAGAATTATCATCCGAATCTGACATGGAATCATGGTCTTTTAAAGCATCTATCTTGTTCTGCATATCTATAATCTATTGCCGCTTAGCTTGCTTAGCTGCTTTACCAAGTTTGCCAAACACCAAAACATCATTGCCATAATTGTCACCTAGAATGTTAAACTTATTGTGAGAGACATACTCCGAAGTTTCTTCCAGCGCATTACACAAAGGTGTGGACGAGGATGAAAAACCAATCCTAGCAGGTGGAGGAAGTTTAGTTCTTGCCAATTCAACATTCCCACCTGACTTAGCGTTCAAGCCTGAGGTACTCAACGACCTTGCTTTACTAACTAATACTGAATGCATAAGAATGGCCTGCTTGTGTCTTTCAACCTCAGCAGTCGCCATACGCAAAACAGCTTCAGATTGTGCTAAACCATCCTGCAACTGTTGTTCCAACTCAACAGTGTCACTGATGCACGTAACCTCATTATCAGCCATAGAATTTGAAGTACCTTCCCCAGCATGATTTGTTATTTCATGAACAAAAGGAATAGTCGGTGCTTTCTTTCCCTTCTTCTTCCGTCTTGCCTTTTTCCACTCAGTACCCGCATTGTGTTCTGAGTGATGTTGATTATTAACTGGAGGAACAATTGCTTGCTTCGAATCTGTAGCTACAATAGAAAGTTGTTGATGAGCAGTGCCAGTATTACCTTTTGATTTCTTCCGACATTCAACATCAGTATGACCAATAATACAACATTTAGAACAGAATTTAGGCTTCTTAAGGATTTCAAAAGGTTGAAGAAACTCTAAACCACCCACAACAACGTGAATGTCATCAGACTTGAGTTCAGCGAAATCAATGTCGATGAGAACTGAGGCAAAGTGACCATATTCATGTGCCAAAGTTCTCTTATCAACGACAGTGAGAGAACCCAGGGTTTTTCCCATGGCTAGTAACGTTTTTTCAATCCAAAACTCCATTGGGAGTCCAGGAAATTTGACCCAAGCAGTAGCACGAGATGATCTCTGTTTGTCAGCATCAAAACTAGGAAACCATTCCATTAGGTTTAGTTTCTGTTGAGCAACGACCCATTGCTCAGCTTGTAAAATCTTCAATTTATCCTCTTGCGACTATAACCTGATGATGAAGAAACCCCTATTCAACGGAACAAAGTGGACACGGCCTTCTCCAAGCTGCCATTGCAGTTCTAGGTTTTTCTTCACGTCAGCAAAATTGAGTTCTTTAAAATCTAACCTACCAATGAGGCTAAATTTCCATATCGCACACCCTTCCAAATACAGTTCATCCGGAATCGCAATAAAAGGTTTACCTTCTTTCAAAGTAGGGTTTGGCAAAGAAGACAGATCCACAACAGCTTTTGGAAGCTCCTTCTTGCCTTTGAGTCTATCCGCATAAGTTAATATATTAGTAGGTTGAGGTGGATCAATATCCCCAATCTGGAATCACCAAAAGAGATGATTCAAGATGAAGCGCACTTGAAACAAATTTGAAAGAAAAAACAAAAACATAAAAATCGCCAAAGCAAGTTTTTAGGAGAGATAAAAAAAATCTAATCATCGACTCAAAGAACCACCACCATAGTAAACCTTACTCTTTTTAAATCTTGGGCATGGGCATGAAAGCACAAGCCTACGGTGTTGGGCATCTCAAAATTGATCCTAGGCATGTCAAATTGAATCTTGGGCATGGGCATGAAAGCAAATCCCTACGGTCTAAGGCATCTAAAAATTGATCCTAGGCATCTCAAATTGAATCTTGGGCATGGGCATGAAAGCACAAGCCTACGGTCTTGGGCATCTCAAAATTGATCCTAGACATGTCAAATTTAAACTTGGGCATGTCAAATTAAATCTTGGGCATGGGCATGAAAGCACAAGCCTACGGTCTTGGGCATCTCAAAATTGATCCTAGACATGTCAGATTAAATCTCGGGAATGGGCATGAAAGCAAAAGCCCACGGTCTTAGGAATCTAAAAATTGATCCTAGGCATCTCAAATTGAATCTTGGGCATGGGCATGAAAGCACAAGCTTACGGTCTTGGGCATCTCAAAATTGATCCTAGACATGTCAAATTTAAACTTGGGCATGTCAAATTGAATCTTGGGCATGGGCATGAAAGCACAAGCCTACGGTCTTGGGCATCTCAAAATTGATCCTAGACATATCAAATTGAATCTCGGGCATGGGCATGAAAGCAAAAGCCTACGGTCTTGAAAATCTACAAATTGATCCTAGGCATCTCAAATTGAATCTTGGGCATGGGCATGAAAGCACAAGCCTACGGTCTTGGGCATCTCAAAATTGATCGTAGACATGTCAAATTTAAACTTGGGCATGTCAAATTGAATCTTGGGCATGGGCATGAAAGCACAAGCCTACGGTCTTGGGCATCTCAAAATTGATCCTAAGCACGTCAAATTGAATCTTGGGCATGGGCATGAAAGCAAATCCCTACGTTCTTGGGCATCTAAAAATTGATCCTAGGCATCTCAAATTGAATCTTGGGCATGGGCATTAAAGCACAAGCCTACGGTCTTGGGCATCTCAAAATTGATCCTAGACATGTCAAATTTAAACTTGGGCATGTCAAATTGAATCTTGGGAATGGGAATGGGCATCTCAAAATTGATCCTACACATGTCAAATTTAAACTTGGGCATGTCAAATTAAATCTTGGGCATGGGCATGATAGCACAAGCCTACGGTCTTGGGCATCTAAAAATTGATCCTAGAAATGTCAAATTGAATCTCGGTCATGGGCATGAAAGCAAAAGCCTACGGTCTTGGGAATCTAAAAATTGATCCTAGGCATCTCAAATTGAATCTTGGGCATGGGCATGAAAACACAAGCCTACGGTCTTGGGCATCTCAAATTTGATCCTAGACATGTCAAATTTAAACTTGGGCAAGTCAAATTGAATCTTGGGCATGTGCATGAAAGCACAATCCTACGGTCTTGGGCATCTCAAAATTGATCCTAGACATGTCAAATTTAAACTTGGGCATGTCAAATTGAATCTTGGGCATGGGAATGAAAGCACAATCCTAAGGTCTTGGGCATCTCAAAATTGATCCTAGACATGTCAAATTTAAACTTGGGCATGGGTATGAAAGCACAAGCCTACGGTCTTGGGCATCTCAAAATTGATCCTAGACATGTCAAATTGAATCTTGGGCATGGGCATGAAAGCATAAGCCTACGGTCTTGGGCATCTCAAAATTGATCCTAGGCATGTCAAATTGAATCTTGGGCATGGGCATGAAAGGAAAAGCCTACGGTCTTGGGAATCTCAAAATTGATCCTAGACATGTCAAATTTTAACTTGGGTATGTCAAATTGAATCTTGGGGCAAATGGGCATGAAAGCACAAGCCTGACGCATCTCAAATTGAATCTTGGGCATGGGCATCTCAAAATTGGGCATCTCAAAATTGATCCACATGTCAAATTGAATCTTGGGCATGGGCATGAAAGCAAAAGCCTGAACGGTCTTGGGCATCTCAAAATTGATCCTAGACATGTCAAATTTAAACTTGGGCAAGTCAAATTGAATCTTGGGCATGGGCATGAAAGCACAAGCCTACGGTCTTGGGCATCTCAAAATTGATCCTAGACATGTCAAATTTAAACTTGGGCATGTCAAATTGAATCTTGGGCATGGGAATGAAAGCACAATCCTAAGGTCTTGGACATCTCAAAATTGATCCTAGACATGTCAAATTTAAACTTGGGCATGGGTATGAAAGCTCAAGCCTACGGTCTTGGGAATCTCAAAATTGATACTAGACATGTCAAATTGAATCTTGGGCATGGGCATGAAAGCACAAGCCTACGGTCTTGGGCATCTCAAAATTGATCCTAGGCATGTCAAATTGAATCTTGGGCATGGGCATGAAAGGAAAAGCCTACGGTCTTGGGAATCTCAAAATTGATCCTAGACATGTCAAATTTAAACTTGGGCATGTCAAATTGAATCTTGGGCATGGGCATGAAAGCACAAGCCTACGGTCTTGGGCATCTCAAAATTGATCTTAGACAGCATGTCAAATTGAATCTTGGGCATGGGCATGAAAGCACAAGCCTACGGTCTTGGGCATCTCAAAATTGATCTTAGACATGTCAAATTTAAACTTTGGCATGTCAAATTAAATCTTGGGCATGGGCATGAAAGCACAAGCCTACAGTCTTGGGAATCTCAAAATTGATCCTAGGCATCTCAAATTGAATCTTGGGCATGGGCATGACATCTTGGGCATGGGCATGAAAGCACAAGCCTACGGTCTTGGGCATCTCAAAATTGATCCTAGACATGTAAAATTTAAACTTGGGCATGTCAAATGATAATCAAATTGAATCTTGGGGGCATGGGCATGAAAGCACAAGCCTACGGTCTTGGGCATCATCTCAAAATTGATCCTAGACATGTCAAAAATTTAAACTTGGGCATGTCAAAATTGAATCTTGGGCATGGGCATGAAAGCACAAGCCTACAGTCTTGAGCATGAATCGTGGGCATGGGCATGAAAGCACAAGCCTACGGTCTTGGGCATCTCAAAATTGATCCTAGGCATGTCAAATTAAATCTTGGACATGCGCATGAAAGCAAAAGCCTACGGTCTTGGGCATCGAAAAATTGATCCTAGGCATGTCAAATTGAATCTTGGGCATGGGCATGAAAGCACAAGCCTACGGTCTTGGGCATCTCAAAATTGATCCTAGACATGTCAAATTTAAACTTGGGCATGTCAAATTGAATCTTGGGCATGGGCATGAAAGCACAAGCCTACGGTCTTGGGCATCTCAAAAAATTGATCCTAGATCCTAGCATGTCAAATTGAATCTTGGGCATGGGCATGGGCATGAAAGCACAAGCCTACGGTCTTGGGCATCTCAAAATTGATCCTAGGCATGTCAAATTGAATCTTGGGCATGGGCATGAAAGCACAAGCCTACGGTCTTGGGCATCTCAAAATTGATCCTAGACATGTCAAATTTTAACTTGGGTATGTCAAATTGAATCTTGGGCATGGGCATGAAAGCACAAGCCTACGGTCTTGGGCATCTCAAAATTGAACTTAGGCATGTCAAATTGAATCTTGGGCATGGGCATGAAAGCACAAGCCTACGGTCTTGGGCATCTCAAAATTGATCCTAGACATGTCAAATTGAATCTTTGGCATGTGCATGAAAACACAAGCCTACGGTCTTGGGAATCTCAAAAAAGTATCCTAGGCATGTCAAATTGAATCTTGGGCATGTCAAATTGAATCTTGGGCATGGGCATGAAAGCACAAGCCTACGGTCTTGGGCATCTCAAAATTGATCTTAAACATGTCAAATTTAAACTTGGGCATGTCAAATATAATCTTGGGCATGGGAATGAAAGAACAAACCTACGGTCTTCGGAACCTCAAAATTGATCCTAGACATGTCAAATTTAAACTTGGGCATGTCAAATTGAATCTTGGGCATGGGCATGAAAGCAAAAGCCTACAATCTTGGGCATCTAAAAATTGATCCTAGGCATGTCAAATTCAATCTTGGGCATGGGCATGAAAGCACAAGAATACGGTCTTGGGCATCTAAAAATTGATCCTAGGCATGTCAAATTGAATCTTGGGCATGGGCATGAAAGCAAAAGCCTACGGTCTTGGGCATCGAAAAATTGATCCTAGGCATGTCAAATTGAATCTTGGGAATGGGCATGAAAGCACAAGCCTACGGTCTTGGGCATCTAAAAATTGATCATAGACATGTCAAATTTAAACTTGGGCATGTCAAATTGAATCTTGGGCATGGGCATGAAAGCACAAGCCTATGGTCTTGGGCATCTCAAAATTGATCCTAGGCATGTCAAATTGAATCTTGGGCATGGGCATGAAAGCACAAGCCTACGGTCTTGGCATCCCAAAATTGATCCTAGGCATGTCAAATTGAATCCCGGGTATGGGCATGAAAGCACAAGCCTACGGTCTTGGGAATCTCAAAATTGATCCTAGACATGTCAAATTTAAACTTGGAATGTCAAATTGAATCTTGGGCATGGGCATGAAAGCACAAGCCTACGGTCTTGGGCATCTCAAAATTGATCTTAGACATGTCAAATTTAAACTTGGGCATGTCAAATTGAATCTTGGGCATGGGAATGAAAGCACAAGCCTACGGTCTTGGGCATCTCAAAATTGATCCTAGACATGTCAAATTTAAACTTGGGCATGTCAAATTGAATCTTGGGCATGGGCATGAAAGCACAAGCCTACGGTCTTGGGAATCTCAAAATTGATCCTAGGCATGTCAAATTGAATCTTGGGCATGGGCATGAAAGCACAAGCCATACGGTCTTGGGCATCTCAAAATTGATCCTAGACATGTCAAATTTAAACTTGGGCATGTCAAATTGAATCTTGGGCATGGGCATGCATGAAAAACAACAAGCATACGGTCTTGGGCATCTCAAAATTGATCCTAGACATGTCAAATTTAAACTTGGCATGTCAAATTGAATCTTGGGCATGGGCATGAAAGCACAAGCCTACGGTCTTGTCAAATTGAATCTTGGTTATGGGCATGAAAGCAAAAGCATATGGTCTTGGGCATCGAAAAAAATTGATCATAGGCATGTCAAATTGAATCTTGGGCATGGGCATGAAAGCACAAGCCTACGGTCTTGGGCATCTCAAAATTGATCCTAGACATGTCAAATTTAAACTTGGGCATGTCAAATTGAATCTTGGGCATGGGCATGAAAGCACAAGCCTACGGTCTTGGGCATCTAAAAATTGATCCTAGACATGTCAAATTTAAACTTGGCTATGTCAAATTGAATATTGGGCATGGGCATAAAAGCACAAGCCTACGGTCTTGGGCATCTCAAAATTGATCCAACACATGTCAAATTTAAACTTGGGCATGTCAAATTGAATCTTGGGCATGGGCATGAAAGCACAAGCCTACGGTCTTGGGCATCTCAAAATTGATCCTAGACATGTCAAATTTAAACTTAGGCATGTCAAATTGAATCTTGGGCATGGGCATGAATGGACAAGCCTACGGTCTTGGGCATCTCAAAATTGATCCTAGACATGTCAAATTTAAACTTGGGCATGTCAAATTGAATCTTGGGCATGGGCATGAAAGCACAATCCTAAGGTCTTGGGCATCTCAAAATTGATCCTAGACATGTCAAATTTAAACTTGGGCATGGGCATGAAAGCACAAGCCTACGGTCTTGGGCATCTCAAAATTGATCCTAGACATGTGAAATTTAAACTTGGGCATTTCAAATTGAATCTTGGGCATGGGCATGAAAACACAAGCCTATGGTCTTGGGCATCTCAAAATTGATCCTAGGCATGTCAAATTGAATCTTGGGCATGGGCATGAAAGGAAAAGCCTACGGTCTTGGGAATCTCAAAATTGATCCTAGACATGTCAAATTTAAACTTGGGTATGTCAAATTCAATCTTGGGCATGGGCATGAAAGCACAAGCCTACGGTCTTGGGCATCTCAAAATTGATCTTAGACATGTCAAATTTAAACTTGGGCATGTCAAATTGAATCTTGGGCATGGGAATGAAAGAACAAACCTACGGTCTTGGGCACCTCAAAATTGATCCTAGACATGTCAAATTTAAACTTGGGCATGTCAAATTGAATCTTGGGAATGGGCATGAAAGCACAAGCCTACAATCTTGGGAATCTCAAAATTGATCCTAGGCATGTCAAATTGAATCTTGGGCATGGGCATGAAAGCACAAGCATACGGTCTTGGGCATCTCAAAATTGATCCTAGCATGTCAAATTTAAACTTGGGCATGTCAAATTGAATCTTGGGCATGGGCATGAAGGCACAAGCCTACGGTCTTGGGCATCTCAAAATTGATCCTAGACATGTCAAATTTAAACTTGGGAATGTCAAATTGAATATTGGGCATGGGCATGAAAGATCAAACCTACGGTCTTGGGCATCTCAAAATTGATCCTAGACATGTCAAATTTAAACTTGGGCATGTCAAATTGAATCTTGGGCATGGGCATGAAAGCACAAGCCTACGGTCTTGGGCATCTCAAAATTGATCCTAGACATGTCAAATTTAAACTTGGGCATGTCAAATTGAATCTTAGGCATGGGCATGAAAGAACAAACCAAAATTGATCCTAGTCTTGGGCATCTCAAATTGATCTTAGGGCATGGGCATGAAAGCACAAGCCTACGGTCTTGGGCATCTCAAAATTGATCCTAGACATGTCAAATTGAATATCGGGCATGGGCATGAAAGCAAAAGCCTACGGTCTTGGGAATCAAAAAATTGATCCTAGGCATCTCAAATTGATTCTTGGGCATCTCAAAATTGAACTAGACATGTCAAATTTAAACTTGGGCATGTCAAATTGAATCTTGGGCATGGGCATGAAAGCACAAGCCTACGGTCTTGGGCATCTAAAAATTGATCCTAGGCATGTCAAATTGAATCTTGGGCATGGGCATGAAAGCAGCAAAGCCTACGGTCTTGGGCATCTCAAAATTGATCTTAGACATGTCAAATTTAAACTTGGGCATGTCAAACTGAATCTTGGGCATGGGCATGAAAGCTTAAGCCTATGGTCTTGGGCATCTCAAAATTGATCCTAGACATGTCAAATTTAAACTTAGGCATGTCAAATTGAATCTTGGGCATGGGCATGAAAGCACAAGCCTACGGTCTTGGGCATCTCAAAATTGATCCTAGACATGTCAAATTTAAACTTGGGCATGTCAAATTGAATCTTGGGCATGGGCATGAAGGCACAAGCCTACGGTCTTGGGCATCTCAAAATTGATCCTAGACATGTGAAATTTAAACTTGGGAATGTCAAATTGAATATTGGGCATGGGCATGAAAGAACAAACCTACAGTCTTGGGCATCTCTTGGCATCTCAAATTAATCTTAGGGCATGGGCATGAAAGCACAAGCCTACGGTCTTGGGCATCTCAAAATTGATCCTAGACATGTGAAATTGAATCTTGGGCATGAAAGCATAAGCCTACGGTCTTGGGCATCTCAAAATTGATCCTAGACATGTCAAATTTAAACTTGGGCATGTCAAATTGAATCTTGGGCATGGGCATGAAATCACAAGCCTACGGTCTTGGGCATCTCAAAATTGATCTTAGACATGTTAAATTTAAACTTGGGCATGTCAAATTGAATCTTGGGCATGGGCATGAAAACACAAGCCTACGGTCTTGGGAATCTCAAAATTGATCCTAGGCATGTCAAATTGAATCTTGGGCATGGGAAGGAAAGCACAAGCCTACGGTCTTGGGCATCTCAAAATTGATCCTAAACATGTCAAATTTAAACTTGGGCATGTCAAATTGAATCTTGGGCATGGGCATGAAAGCACAAGCCTACGGTCTTGGGCATCTCAAAATTGATCCTAGACATCTCAAATTGAATCTTGGGCATGGGCATGAAAGCACAAGCCTACGGTCTAGGGCATCTCAAAATTGATCCTAGACATGTCAAATTTAAACTTGGGCATGTCAAATTGAATCTTGGGCATGGGCATGAAAGCAAAAGCCTACGGTCTTGGGAATCTCAAAATTGATCCTAGACATGTCAAATTTAAACTTGGGCATGGGCATGAAAGCACAAGCCTATGGTCTTGGGCATCTCAAAATTGATCCTAGGCATGTCAAATTGAATCTTGGGCATGGGCATGAAAGCACAAGCCTACGGTCTTGGGCATCTCAAAATTGATCCTAGGCATGTCAAATTGAATCTTGATCATGGGCATGAATGGAAAAGCCTACGGTCTTGGGAATCTCAAAATTGATCCTAGACATGTCAAATTTAAACTTGGGTATGTCAAATTGAATCTTGGGCATGGGCATGAAAGAACAAGCCTACGATCTTGGGCATCTCAAAATTGATCTTAGACATGTCAAATTTGAATCTTGGGCATGGCATGAAAGCACAAGCCTACGGTCTTGGGCATCTCAAAATTGATCTTAGACATGTCAAATTTAAACTTGGGCATGTCAAATTGAATCTTGGGCATGGGCATGAAAGCACAAGCCTACGGTCTTGGGAATCTCAAAATTGATCCTAGACATGTCAAATTTAAACTTGGGCATGTCAAATTGAATCTTGGGCATGGTCATGAAAGCACAAGCCTACGGTCTTGGGCATCTCAAAATTGATCCTAGACATGTCAAATTGAATATTGGGCATGGGCATGAAAGCAAAAGCCTACGGTCTTGAAAATCTACAAATTGATCCTAGGCATCTCAAATTGAATCTTGGGCATGGGCATGAAAGCACAAGCCTACGGTCTTGGGCATCTCAAAATTGATCATGAACATGTCAAATTTAAACTTGGGAATGTCAAATTGAATCTTGGGCATGGGCATGAAAGCTCAAGCCTACGGTCTTGGGCATCTCAAAATTGATCCTAGGCATGTCAAATTGAATCTTGGGCATGGGAATGAAAGCAAATCCCTACGGTCTTGGGCATCTAAGAATTGATCCTAGATATCTCAAATTGAATCTTGGGCATGGGCATGAAAGCACAAGCCTACGGTCTTGGGCATCTCAAAATTGATCCTAGACATGTCAAATTTAAACTTGGGCATGTCAAATTGAATCTTGGGCATGGGCATGAAAGCACAAGCCTACGGTCTTGGGAATCTCAAAATTGATCCTAGACATGTCAAATTTAAACTTGGGCATGTCAAATTGAATCTTGGGCATGGGCATGAAAGCACAAGCCTACGGTCTTGGGCATCTCAAAATTGATCCTACACATGTCAAATTTAAACTTGGGCATGTCAAATTGAATCTTGGGCATGGGCATGAAAGCACAAGCCTACGGTTTTGGGCATCTCAAAATTGATCCTAGACATGTCAAATTGAATCTTGGGCATGGGCATGAAAGCAAAAGCCTACGGTCTTGGGAATCTAAAAATTGATCCTAGGCATCTCAAATTGAATCTTGGGCATGGGCATAAAAACAAAAGCCTACGGTCTTGGGCATCTCAAATTTGATCCTAGACATGTCAAATTTAAACTTGGGCATGTCAAATTAAATCTTGGGCATGGGCATGAAAGCACAATCCTACGGTCTTGGGCATCTCAAAATTGATCCTAGACATGTCAAATTTAAACTTGGGCATGTCAAATTGAATCTTGGGCATGGGAATGAAAGAACAATCCTAAGGTCTTGGGCATCTAAAAATTGATCCTAGACATGTCAAATTTAAACTTGGGCATTTGCATGAAAGCACAAGCCTACGGTCTTGGGCATCTCAAAATTGATCCTAGACATGTCAAATTGAATCTTGGGCATGGGCATGAAAGCACAAGCCTATGGTCTTGGGCATCTCAAAATTGATCCTAGGGATGTCAAATTGAATCTTGGGCATGGGCATGAAAGCACAAGCCTACGGTCTTGGGCATCTCAAAATTGATCCTAGGCATGTCAAATTGAATCTTGGGCATGGGCATGAATGGAAAAGCCTACGGTCTTGGGAATCTCAAAATTGATCCTAGACATGTCAAATTTAAACTTGGGTATGTCAAATTGAATCTTGGGCATCTCAAAATTGATCTTAGACATGTCAAGTTTATACTTGGGTCTGTCAAATTGAATCTTGGGCATGGGCATGAAAGCACAAGCATACGGTCTTGGGCATCTCAAAATTGATCTTAGACATGTCAAATTTAAACTTAGGCATGTCAAATTGAATCTTGGGCTTTTTTTTTTTTTGATAAGTCAAAAATATATTAATCAAAAAATTATTTACAAGATAGCTTTTGAGAAAAGAGGTCACAACAACCCCAAAAACTCAAAAGATTATTTAAAACGATAATAAGTTAAATTTGGAAATTCTATAGAATGTAAAAAAACTGGGCGTCCAACAATATGTAACCCTACTCCATCCTCTAAATAACAGCCACACTTAGCCATGCCATCCGCTGCAAAGTTTGTTTCACGAAAGGTGTGAACAAAACGAATAGAGTCATACAACGCCTTAATATCCATCCACCTTTGATGCGCAAACCAGTGAATATTATCCTTCTCCAAAGCTGTAATCATACTAGTTGAGTCTGAGCGAATCACCACCTACCTGTAACCCCATTGTGTAGCCCACTCCAGCCCAACAAGAATGCCATATAACTCAGCCATATAGTTTGAGGCAATGCCTAAACCAATGCACATAGCACCTACCACTTCAAAATTAGCATTCCTCGCCACCACACCAGCGCCCGCCACCCCTGGATTGCCCCTTGAGGCTCCATCAGTGCATAACAGTAGTTCGTTATGATTTGGCGCCATGAAATAACACTCCTTAGGAACCGCATGCTTCACTTTCCTGTGGCTAACACGAAAGAAATCAAGCAACTTCAAATCTGCTAGCATGTTATGCATATAGCTCTTCATTCGCACTGAGTACTCATGAATCAGATTGAAGACTCTTTCTTGAAAGAAAGACCAGCAAGGCATTTTCTTCTCATAAACTTTCTTATTCCTAGAAAACCACAGCTCCGATCGCACCACCAAGTTGGCCACCGACCATAAATCTTTAACAATACCACTACGCTGAGCAGCTTCTTTGTTAGAGATAAGCAAATTATAATGCGGTTTGATACTGAAAATACCTTCCACATCCAGTTCCAATCCCTCCTCGCCAAACTACAGCTCCACAGCACATGCTCTAAAGACTCCTTAGCGCTTTGAGAAACACTGCATTTAGAGGCCAATGCAATCTTGAACTATGGACCTTGTCCAACGTTGCACAAGCACCACGGACGAACTTCCAGTTCTGAGCAGCAAGCGATGGATGAACAACCCTCTTCCAAAGCAGCTTTGCTTCCTCCAAAATAGGATACTTAGTCCTAATAAGCTCCCTAGCTGATTTGACTGAAAAATCTCCTTTCAAGTCCGGCATCCAAACTTTCCTGTCACAGCCAACACGCAAATTTGGTAGCTTCTCCAGCATCACGCCATCACTAACAAGGGTATTCAAATGCACTCCCTGCAACTGCCACTCACCCTGCACAATAATATCACATACTTTTGCATTCCTATCCAGGTCAGTGCGATTTAAAACTTCACCAAGGATTTAGTACCGTACCAAACATCATAAAACAAAGAGGTCTCCCTCCCATCACCAATTAAAGACTTTGTATTACGATCCACATCCTGGTGAACCCAACGAATTCCAGGTAAGATCGATGATTTAACACCTGCCAGTTTAACACGACCATCTCTGTAAGTGTATTTTGTCTCCAAGAAACGAGCCCATTTCTTGTTAGAAGCTTTTATACTCCACTAGAGTTTCATGAGCATAGCTTTGTTCATAGTCCTCAAACTAGTGAGACCAAGACCTCCCTCCTTCACCGGGCTGCAGATTTTATCATATCCAACCACGAAAGCTCTCGAAAGATTTGAATCCCCCGAACAAAGGAAATTACGAATCACACGATCACATTGTTGGATGAACTTAACTGGCCACTTATACACAGCCATGTTGTGTATGGAATAGATAGAAAGCACGGTTTTAATAAGGACCACTCTATCTTGGAAGGAAAGCATTTTACCTTTTAAAACCGAGAGCTGATCTTTAAGTTTATCAACCACATTGCTGATATGAGAATATTTCACCACACTAGGCATTACCTTGACACCAAAATACCGATCAGGGAAATAAGTAATTTCCATGCCTAAATAATCCGCAATGGACTGGCGCCTATTTAAAGAAAACCTCCACCATAGTATATTTTACTCTTCTCTCTAAAAACACACTGGCCAGAAGCACGTTGATAATCATCAAGCAACTTCACCAAATTTGTCAGACTTTTCATATTTCCCTTGCAAAAAATCATAATATCATCAGCAAAGAATAAATGAGTTGGAGCAATACCATTTCTCTTTACCATATATGTCATGGCTTTGTTTTGGAAGAGCTTAGTGATGTTTCTACTAAGAACATCTTCAATCAAAACAAAGATGTCATGTCTTTGAATCTTGGGCATGGGCGTGAGAACACAAGCCTACGGTCTTGGGAATCTCAAAAAAGTATCCTAGGCATGTCAAATTGAATCTTGGGCATGGGAAGGAAAGCACAAGCATACAGTCTTGGGCATCTCAAAATTGATCCTAAACATGTCAAATTTAAACTTGGGCATGTCAAATTGAATCTTGGGCATAGGAATGAAAGAACAAACCTACGGTCTTGGGCACCTCAAAATTGATCCTAGACATGTCAAATTTAAACTTGGGCATGTCAAATTGAATCTTGGGCATGGGCATGAAAGCAGAAGCCTACGGTCTTGGGCATCTCAAAATTGATCCTAGGCATGTCAAATTGAATCTTGGGCATGGGCATGAAAGCACAAGCCTATGGTCTTGGGCATCTCAAAATTGATCCTAGACATGTCAAATTTAAACTTGGGCATGTAAAATTGAATCTTGGGCATGGGAATGAAAACACAAACCTACGGTCTTGGGAATCTCAAAATTGATCCTAGGCATGTCAAATTGAATCTTGGTCATTGGCATCGAAAAATTGATCCTAGGCATGTCAAATTGAATCTTGGGCATGGGCATGAAAGCACAAGCGTACGGTCTTGGGCATCTCAAAATTGATTCTAGACATGTCAAATTTATACTTGGGCATGTCAAATTAAATCTTGGGTATGGGCATGAAAGCACAAGCCTACGATCTTGGGCATCTCAAAATTGATCCTAATCATGTCAAATTGAATCTCGGGCATGGGCATTAAAGCAAAAGCCTACGGTCTTGGGAATCTAAAAATGGATCGTAGGCATCTCAAATTGAATCTTGGGCATGGGCATGAAAGCACAAGCCTACAGTCTTGGGCATCTCAAAATTGATCCTAGACATGTCAAATTTAAACTTGGGCATGTTAAATTGAATCTTGGGCATGGGCATGAAAGCACAAGCCTACTGAAGAAAATACGTCCTCTACAATACTAGCAGATGAATTACAACACACTGAGAGTGAGTTAGTAGGTTTAAGTGAGGAAGATCGCATTGCCTTGGAGCTAGATAAAGTGATTTCAGAGTGCAAGTCCAAGGTTGATCAAGGTGAAGAAATAAGTGCTGGGGAGCGAGCTACTTTGGAATTAGCACAAAAAATGGAAGAAGACCTTGCAAAGATGCAAAGGGCGCGAGTGGAGAGAGCTGCTCAGGCGTATTCAAGAAATATAGATAGCTCTGGAGTGATTTTATCACCAAATAAATTCAGTGTGCTACAAGATGAGGCATGTATACATGAGTCCAAGGAAAACACGGAAAACCAATTTAACTTGGATTCTGTTTGTGGAAAAGAATTTGAGAGATTCACGTACACTGAATGCTCGGACCAAAATTTGGGCTTGGAAGCACAACCCAAGGTGAGTTCTATAAAGTTAACAAAAGAAGAACATGAGATATTTTGTACTATTACAAAATTCGATACTCAATAAAAGTACTTGAAGGATTTATCTTATCGAAAGGAGTATGTTAAGGAAACTATAGATCAATCAAAAAGAATGAAGACTCCAAAGAAGAAAGCTAAAGGTGGTGGAAACACTTAATCTCATTCTATGGGAGGAATGTTTGCTACAGTACATTTGTGTTATTGATTATTTTTTTTTTGCTAAAGTACATTTGCGTTATTGAAAGTGAAGTAAAATTAGGCATTTTGTCTTCTTTTTTCTTTTTTTCTCTATTGATTTCTAGAGATTTTTGTCTTTAGATTTTTTTTTTTTTATATGAATAATATTTTGACTAAGGAGGAACTTGAAGAGGCAAGCAACATTCAGAATGATGTTGTGCGTGCTAATTTTATTCGAAAATCAGCCTTTAGACGAGACTATTTGAAGGAAAAAAATGAGCTAATGGATAGAATGTCAACTAAGAAAAAAGCTCAATCTCCTATTAAGCTTGTTCCTGGTGGTAATTATGCTTCTGATGAAGATGATTATGAATATGATGATATTTGTGAAGATGAATACTATGCGATTTTGAGAGGAGCGATTTTTATGCGATTTTTTATACAAGATGATATTAGTATCCATCCAAGAAAGCATTTTATGCGATTTTGAGAGGAGCGATTTTTTCTCTCCAAAAAAGAGGCGATTTTTTTCTTTAGGGTTTTCAACCTTCATCAACGTTTTTTCCTTCATCCTAGATCATATTTGGTGATTTAGGATGGGGGAAAACTCTGATTCAAACGTGAATAATCATGGGAACAAAACAGTATCTTATGCTGAGTTGGTTAAGGGTAAAAAACCCTATATGTTAAGTGATTCAGATTTATTATCTCTTCCTAAGGCGTCCATGTATCTTGAAGAACCAGCTTTGGTTTTACCTATAGAACTCACTCAAGAAGGGCGTGATATTTTCCAGTTTAGTCTTATTGGAAGACTGAACTTTAAGGGTTTAAAACTTTATGATGTTCAAAAAAGTTTGGAAGAACAATGGGGTTTTGGTCATGGAAGGTGCAAGCTGGTTCATATGACTAAAGGGTTTTTCATCATCAAATTGACTTCTGTGGAGGATAAATAACGAGTTTGGCATGGTGATTCATGGAAAGTTCAGCAACAAACACTTAGGGTTATGAATTTTTATCCAAACTTTGATCCGGAGAGGCAAAATACATCTCATGCTACAGTTTGGGTGAGTTTTACTGGCTTATACATTGAATTGTGGACTAAAAAAAATCCTTCTTTCCATTGCAAGAATTCTTGGTAAGCCGATTGCTATAGATCAGAAAACCTTGGACCATGATGTTGGTAACTATGCTGCTGTGCTGATTGATTTGGATTTTTCTAAGGTAATTCCCAAAAGAATTCGCCTTAAAGCTAATGGAAGGGAGTTCTGGCAATATGTGGAAATACAAGATGTTAAGAATATTAAGTTTTGTACTCATTGTAAAATTATGGGGCATAAGTTTGAGAGTTGTCTTGCAGCTCGTAAGATTTTAGGGAGTGCTGTTATGGAGGAAAAACGTGATTTTAGTGAAACTACAGGTGGGGTTCAAAAAAACAAAAAGGAATGGAAAGTTAAAAAGCCTCTTGAAGTGGTGGCTTCTTCATCTATGGATAAATATAAGGAGAAGGGAAAACAAGCTCCTATTATTCATGTCACTCCAGAATGTGTTGAAGTAAGTAACAATGAGTTTACAACCTCTGTAGTTAATAAAATTACTACAGACAAGGAAGACATAAATAGGGTGAATGATGAGCAATTGGAGAAAGAACTTGCAACTTCTGAATTGGAATTTCGTGAAGCACATATGAAGTTAATTAGGTGCAAAAATGCCATTGCTGCTAAGGCTGCTATTGCTGTTCGAAAAAGTGAGATGGCTAGGGCAAAACTGAACGCTAATCTTGCAACAAGTTCTGGTGCAAAGGAAGGCGTAACTAGGTCCAAGTATGCTGCTCGTAAAGATGGTAAGTCAGGCTCTATGCCTGATACGGAACAAAACAAGGAGATTCAAAATAAAGAAAGTCCAAACGCTGATTTAGGAAACAAAACAAACTTGTCCAGTAATTCCGTGTCCACTTTAAACTCTTATTTGGTTAAAGATTTGGAAGAGTCCGTGACCAGGCCAAAGGCCAGCATGTCCGTGGCCAAGCTAAACTCAAGTTTGGCAGGTAACGTGCAAAATAATGGCAAGCCCGGATCCAAGCATACTTCTGATTCCAAGAAGGCTATGGAAGATAAGGGTGTGTCCAAGGATTCTTCAAATGATGATTGGAAACAAGTTAAGGGTAAGAACTCCCCAATCAAATTTTCTTTTACACCCTTAACTGATGCTTTGATTTTTTTTTTTGGTAAATCCAAAATGTATTAAAGAATAACTAGATTACAAAACAAAATGAAGAGCAAGAAAAGAGGTCAGAAAAACCCCAAAAACTTGCTAATCATTTGAAACGAAAATAAGATACATTTGGTAATTCAATAGAATTCAAAAAATCAGGTCTTCCAAGATAATGTCTTCCCTCCTTATTGAGAAGAATGCACCCTCTTTTAGCCATCTTATCCGCAGCAAAATTAGCCTCTCTATAAGTGTGATCAAATCGAATAGCTTCATAATGTGAAGAAACTTCCCTCCAGCGTTGCCAAACAAACCAAGGAAGCTTAGAACTAGAAAAAGCCGTAACTGATGCTTTGATTGCTTCCTCAGAATTTGTTTGCAAAAACAAATATGATTCTCTAAGCTTAGGTTTGAGAGATGATTTTGAGGAAGTTAAACAACGTGGTAATGTAATAGATGATGAGGAAACACAAAGTGATGCTGTTTTGGATGCGAATAGTATGGCAGCTGAAGTTAAAAACACAAAAGAGTGGGGTACGCTAGTTGATGACAATAAAAACAAGAATAACAAGGTTTCGGAGATGACAGATTCAGTTACTTTTGATATAAATAATATTTTGAATATGGAGGAATTAGAGGAGGCAAGCAAAATTCAGAATGATGAAGTGCGCGCTAACTTCATTAGAAATCCAGTCTATAGAAAGGAGTATTTTAATGAAAAAAAAAGAGTTGTTTGAGAGAGTCTCAAAGAACAAACCTCAAACTCCAATAAAACTTGTTCCAGGTGGTAATTATGCTTCAAATGAAGATGATTATGATGATGAGTATGATGATTTTTATGAAGAACCAAATTTGACAGAAATCCTTGCTGGTCTCCAATCTAAGAAGAGGAATTTTAGGGTGGGGAAGGGACGCAAACATTTTAAGTGCATATTTTTCTTCTCTTTTGTGTTTATGAGCTTTTTATGAGTTTTTTTTAATGAGCTTTTTATGCTTTTTTTTTTTCACCCCTTTGGTTTATGGGGGGTGGGGGGACTTGACATTTCTCACACTTCTTTTCTCAAAATTGACGTTTAGGGTTTTTTTTCTCTCTCCTAAATTTGCTCTGGCGATTTTAGGTTTTTTTCCTTTTTTTCAAATTTTTTCAAGAGCGCTTAAACTTGGATCATCTTTTTGGATGATTCGAGATGGTTGATGGTTCTCAAGTGAGAACTCTCACTTATGCTGATCATGTGAAGGGAAAAAAGCAGCTACCAACTACTTTGATTGATCTCTGTTTGTTACCTAAACCTACGTTGAAAGATGGAAAACCAGCTGTGGTTCTTCCTGAATCTTTTTACCTAGAGGGTTGTGATATTTGGAAGTTCAGCCTTATTGGACGTCTAGATTTGAAAGGGATTAATTTCCAAGATGTGAAGAACGACCTTGAACTTCAATGGCAGCTAGGTCAGGGTGCGGTCCAGTTTGTTCCCATGAGTAGGGGTTTCTTCACCATCAAGTTACAATCACAAGATGCAAAAGACAAGCTATTGAACGCTGAAGCCTGGTTTTTTGGGCAGCAAAAACTAAACCTAATTGAGTGGTTCCCAGGTTTTGACGCTGAAAAACAAAGAACATCTCATGCTTCGGTGTGGGTTACCTTCCCTGGATTACCATTAGAATTTTGGACTGAAAAATCTTTGTTGTCCATGGCTAAATCTTTAGGTACTCCAATTGTTGTTGATAGACGCACGCTTGCTCATGAATATGGCCATTTTGCGTCAGTTTTGGTTGATATTGACTTCGCAGAGGCAGCTACTGATGCTATTCATGTCACGGTGGGAGGATTGGATTTTTGGCAAGCCATAGAGATTCAAAAGATGCCAAAATATTGCTCCAAATGCAAACTCATTGGCCATAATGACCAGGAATGCAGAAAACAGCCTAAAGTTAATAAGGAGCGACTTGTTGTTGTTAACAATGTTACACAAAACAATGTTGCTCAATCTAATGATGTTCAGCCTGTTGTTGTTCAGAATGTTGCGCAACCTGGTGGTGAATGGCATGTTGCACAACGTAAGAAGAAGGGCAAGAAGAAGGGTAATAATTCTGGTGTTCATGAGGTTGTTCATACCAATGGTGATGGAGAAGTTGATCGGGAGTTTGCTGCTCAGCTGTTGAATGCTAAGCAGTTGGATGTTAATATGGCAAGGGCCAAAGCTGACTTTGAATCTGCCTATGTTGAATTGGCGAGAACTAAGCATACGCAGGCTTCAAATTCAGCCTTAGTTAACTATGGAATAGTGGGTGAAACTGCTCCTTTAACTAAGACAGGTTTAGTTGCAACTAGGATTCCTAAACCTGTTAGGTCTGCAACTTCAACTCCTTTTTGTGATCAACTAATGGCTGGTGAGTTTGTACTTAATAAAAACAAATTTGATGCTCTTAATTTTATCCCGGATGTGGCTGAGAGCTCAGCTGATGCCAAGTTCAGGGCTGAACAAGAAGCTCACAGAGAACGCATTAAAAACTTGCAAAAAGTGGTAAATAATACGGTTGGTAAGCATTCCAATCTTGAAACTATTTCCGAGGATTTATCTGAATTGGGTTTGGAAGCTTCAAATTTAAGAAACCGTGTTGAAAGAGGTAATTCTCCAAGAATAAATACCGGGGCTTGTTCTCAGTCAGTTAGTAACTCCTCCAAAAAAGGTTTTTAATGCGTGTTCTTTATTGGAACATAAATGGCATTGCACGCCATGATGCAAGGTGCAAGTTACAAGAGCTACTTAAGGAAAATAAGCCGGATATCTTTTGCATTGTTGAACCAAAAGTACATTGTACTTTTAGCTTTATGCAAGGGTTATTTGTGGATGGTTACAAAAAAGATATTATTCATAATTCTGATGGTTCTTCTAAAGCAAACATCTGGATTTTTTGGTCGAATGACATGACAAAGCCTATAGTTGTGAATACTAGTAGGCAAGCTATTACTATTGAAACAGAGGGTGTGTTGGTATCCTTTGTTCATGCAAGCTGTTTTCAAGTCCCTCGAAGAAGATTATGGCAGCAACTCTCTTCTGTAGACATTACTACTCCGTGGTTGGTGATGGGTGATTTTAATTATGTGTTGCGTAATGATGAGAAAAAAGGGAGTCGTGAACCGCGGACTTCAGTCATTAATGATTTTAGTGATTGGATGGATGACAATGATCTCTTTGAAGCTGATTTTTTGGGTTCAAAGTTCACGTGGGCTAATGGGCAAACTGGTGTGCGTAGAATTCTTTGCAAGCTGGATAGAGCTATTATTAATGAGGCGTGGCTTAATAATTTTGAGAATTGGAGGTGTAAAGCTCTTCCTCGTGAAGTTTCCGACCATTCTCCTCTTACTGGTTTTCTTGTTGTCAACTCTAGACCAAAAAGAGCTCCTTTTAGAGTGCAAAAAATATGGTTTTCTCACCCTGATTTCATGCATATGGTTATGGAGAGCTGGAATGCTCCCGTGTCTGGTTCTCCTGCTTTTATTTTTCCTTTCAAACTCAAGAGATTGAAGGCGGCTATGAAAGAATGGAATCTTCGGGTTTTTGGAAATGTTTATGCGAAGCTCAAACAGGCTAAGTTGACTATGGAAGTTGCTCTTCGTATTTCTGACGAAGATCCGGAAGACGTTACTAAGATGAATTATGCCAAAGAAGCTTCAGTGACTCTTCAAGAGATTCGTTCTCAACATTCCACTATGTTGAAACAGAAGTCGAGAAATAAATGGCTCACGGATGGTGCTAGCAATACTTCTTTTTTTCATACCAATATTCGAATTCGCAGGAGCAGGAGCAGTAATCTGATTTCGGAATTGGTAGATGAAAGTGGGAATATTCTCACGGATTATGACCAAATTAGAGATCATGCGGTTTCTTTTTTCGAGTCTAAATTTAATGGTGCTGAATTACCAATTGATGAGGAATTATTTCATTATGATCATAACATTATCTCTTCCGAAGATAGTCAGAGAATGGATGAAATTCCTACTATAGATGAGATAAAGGCTGCTGTTTTTGATCTTGGAGCGGATAGTGCACCTGGCCCTGACGGTTTCTCTGGTTGTTTCTATAGGCATTGTTGGGATGTAATACAACAAGACCTTTACAACGTTATTTCCTATTGCTAGCGAGAAAAAATAATTCCTCAAGGTACCAGTTCTAGTCTTTTGATTTTATTATCCAAGGTTAGAGGATCCAACACTCTTCGTAACTTTAGGCCCATTGGTCTTAGTAATTTTTTCTTTAAAATTTTTACTAAGATTTTAGCTACAAGACTGGGTAGTGTACTTGATAATCTTGTTTTGGAGGAACAAGTTGCTTTCATGAAGGGGAGAAACATTCATGAAAACATCAGTGTGGCGTCGGAGATGGTTAATGAGCTTAAAATTAAGCGGAAAGATGGCAATTTGGGTCTAAAGCTTGACATCACCCAAGCTTTCGACACGGTGAGTTGGTCTTTCGTTTTGGAAGTTTTTAGGAGGTATGGGTTTTCTCAAAGTTGGTGTTCTTGGATCCTTTCGATTCTTAACTCGGCTCGTATTTCTATACTTCTTAATGGTAGTCCGGAGGGTTTCTTCAAGATTAATAGAGGCCTAAGGCAAGGTGATCCTTTATCGCCTCTTATTTTTGTTTTGATTGAGGATGTTCTCAGCAGAAATCTGTCAAAGTTATTTCTTGAAAAGAAGATGACGCCGATGCTTTCAAAAAAGAAAAAAGGTATTTCTCCTACTCATCTTTTCTTTGCGGATGACATAATGATTTTTTGTAAAGGCAACATGAAGAGTTTGCATAATCTTCTTGCGTTGCTTGGCAAATATCAAGCGGCTTCGGGTCAAACGGTTTGTCGTCAAAAGAGTAAGGTTTACTTTGGTGGTGGTTCTTTGAGTCGCTGTAGAACAATAACAAATTTACTTGGTATGGAGGTTTCTACTTTTCCTGATAGGTATCTAGGTGTTCAAATCATGCCCGGGGCTGTTAAGTATCGTCATATTAGCAATGTGTTTGATAAAATTAAGAACCAGCTTACTGTTTGGAAAGGAAAATTACTTTCTTTTCAGGACAGAATTGTGCTCATTAATTCAGTGATTGCTAGCTATTCCATTCACAATATGGCAGTATATAAATGGCCTAAGAAGTTCATCCAACAAGCTGAGAGGGTGATCCGCAATTTTCTTTGGTCTGGAGATGCTGAAGTTGCAAGGAAGTGTGTGGTTGGTTTTTTAAGGTTTGCTTCCCTTTGAAAGAAGGTGGTCTGGGTATTACCAAGCATGGCTGTCACTAACAAGGCGCTTCTTATGAAGTTATGGTGGAACATTCGTTCTTCCAACAAAAAATGGGCTAGGTTCTTATGGGCAAAATACACTTCCCGCCTTGGTCGCATAAAGCAGTATGGTGTGAACTCTTCAATTCTTCCGGGCATTAGATTAGTTCATTCCACTGTTGAAAAGAATACCAAAGTTCTTCTAGGGGACGGAAGGAATACATCTCTTTATTTTGATGTGTGGTATGGTAATGAATGTATTGAGGATATGCTAGGTGAATATGAACTGGATGGCACGGTCATGGTTAGTGAAATTATTGCTAATAATTCTTGGCAGTTGCAGGGAGTACATATTCAGAATCTGATCAGGGCTGGGGTGGACTTAAACAACTTGCCAATGCTTAAAGGAGGGACTGATTGCAGGGTGTGGATGCCGGAGTTGAAAGGAAATTTTACGGTCTCTTCAGCTAAGGATCTGGTGCGAAAGAAGTATGCAACTTCAGATGTTTATGGCCTGTTGTGGAGACGTGCAATTCATCCTAAACTTGCGGCACAAAATTGGAAGATTGCGAGTGAAGCTTGTGCGACTCAAGACAAGTTGAAAAACAGATTCAAAGCCGAAATAGCCAACAAATGCTATCTATGCAAGCTGGATGAAGAATCGCTAGAACATATTTTGTGGAGCAGTGCGTTTGCATCTCAAACTTGGCAGTGGTGCTCAGGTTTGTTCAATTTGCAGCCTCATTATGATTTGGTTACTTCTTATAAATCTGCCAAAGGAAGGAGTAGAATTGTTAAGGATTTATGGCTGCTAACCAACCTTGTTATTCGTTCGGAGCTGTGGAATACAAGAAATATGGCGTGTTTTCAAAATGCAGCTGTTAGTATTCAGTTTTTTAAACAGCGAGTGTTTCATTTGATTCATGATTATGTTGTGCGTTTGAAGAGTTTTATGCACAATACTACAACAGATTTAGAGATTTTGAACTGTTTCCGTGTACGTCATAGACAAGTAAAAATGGTGCAGCCTGTTGAATATTTTTGGGAGCCGCCAAACAGTGATGAACTTCTTTTGTGTTGTGATGGAGCAGCCAAAGGGAACCCTGGTATTGCTGGTGCGGGTGTTGTAGTACGGGATCATGATTGTAATTTTGTTGGAGCCATGAGCATTGGATTGGGGACAACAAATAACTTTTTGGCAGAATTATATGGTGTAATAGTTGGTTTAGAATGGGCAAGGAAATGGGAAGTCCGTAAAGTTCTGGTGCGATCAGATTCTATTGGTGCAATTTTGGCTTTTGAGAACTCTAATGTACCTTGGTTTGCTAGGCAAAGATGGCGTAAGATTCAAGACAGCTATGATTTGATTCGTTTTGTCCACACTTATCGTGAAGCAAATTTTTCAGCAGATTCCATGGCAAAAAGAGGTTGTCTGCTAAGGAATGGTGAAGGGATGAATTATGATGAGAGACCTAATTTTCTAAGAAATTTAGAATATCCAAATGTCTCTTATTTTAGATTTAAATAGTTTATAAGTTTTTGGGGTCTTTTGACCTCTTTTCTTGTAAACTTTTGTAAATATTTGCTATTCATCAATACAATTTTGGACTTACCAAACAAAAAAGGTGGGGGGGCTTGAGCCCTCATTGTAATTCTTGTAATTACGTTTTTTTTTTTGCTTTAATAAACCATTGGACTTGGCAAAAAAAAGAATACAAGGGCCTTATGGAGACCCTGATTTGACACAAATAATTACTGGTCTTATTCCCAAGAAGAGGAATTTTAGAGTAGGAAATAAGGGGCACAGACGTTAGATTTCCTCTTTATGTTATTTTTATGTGTTTAGGAATTTAATTTTTGAGTTTTTTAGCATTTTGTTGTTTTTTTTTTTGCCCCTTTGGTTTATGGGGGCGGGGAGGCCTTGAGCCTCCCATTTTGTAATTCTTGTAATTGCGTTTTTTTGTTATAATAAACCTTGGACTTAACAAAAAAAAAAAAAAAAAACTTATGCTTGTAATTCTTGTAATTACGTTTTTTTGGCTTAATAAACTATTTTGACTTAGCTAAAAAACAACAAGCTTACGGTCTTTGGCATCTCATAATTGATCCTAGACATGTCAAATTTAAATATGGGCATGTAAAATTGAATCTTGGAGATGAGCATGAAAGCACAAGCCTATGGTCTTGGGCATCTCAAAATTGATCCTAGGCATTGATAGGTGTCTAAAACACCTAGTTTACTATCTAGTAGTTACGCTTTCTTTGCTATTTTTCTTGTGAATTATGTACTTTACGCGTGTTTTGAGTTTATTAGGTATTTTGGAGTCATTGGAGCAAAAAGAAGTGGAATTCGCTCAAATCCTGTATTTCTTATTCTCATCTTGAAGAGAGCGAAAAGGCGAAGCTATCGGCGAAAGAACGAGGCCATTCCGGTTCTGTATGAGAAGGTGACGAGCAAAATCAATATTTAAGCTTGTCGGTTCCCAAGGACTGACAGTACAAAAAGAGTACTTGGTAGCCTGTATCATATGTTGGGCGCCTATAGTAATAACAACTATTACCTAGCCCTGGAATTCAAAGAGAAGTTATTTCTTCTCATTATTGTCGACACCTGAATATCATAGAAAAATTGAGAAGAAAGCAGACACTGCTGCTGTTGGTTCCGAGAGACCAGATCGAGCTGTTGATTAAAAATTGAGAGATTAAGATCGAGAAAGTATGGCAGTGAAGATGTGATTGAAGCAAACGATGGTCTTGGTCACTATAATTGATGTGAATCTGAAGATTGGGAAGGAAACTGTGACGATGGTCGAGAGAAGAATAGAGCTGTTGGTGTTGTTTCAATGAATAGAAGGGTTTGTGGCTCTGAGATGAAAGATGGGTTTGAATTTGTGATTTGTAAGTGGCTGATTTGAGGAATCTGAGAACAATTAAATGGGTTCGATTTTGATTTAAGAGAGGAATCGGTGTTTGGCAGATTCATGGCTGAACTCGAGATTGAGATAAACTTGTGATGTTCTAGATTCTCAGAGTAGGGTTTGGTGAAATTGAAGTCACAGAGAAGATATGGTGGTGAATTGAGTGAATTGCAAGCAAGGTTTGTGCTGATATGATGATGTGCTGAATTGAAATAGCAAGGCTGCAGAGATAGAAGTGGTGGAATTGAAGACATGTGAGAAAGATATGAGATGGTGCTGTGGTCTGGGACTGAACCGGGGTTAGCTTATGCTGAATGGAGATGATACACAGATTCAATGCTTTGCAGAGGGTTGCAGCTGAAATGGTTTGAGTCAGGTCTGAACTGCAGAAAAAGGGAGCTGAGTTTGAGAGCTGGTAAGAAGTGCATATGGTTTGTGTGGGCTGAACTGCAGGTGCTGGTGCCTAAGCTGGAGTGAGTTGAGCAGGATGCAAGAGATGGTGCAGGACAGGTGAAGTTGCAGCTCAATTGGGAGAGCTGAAATTGCAGGTGGAGCTGCTATTGGAAGCTGTCTGTATAAGATTGTGTGTTTGAGCTGAAGTCGTAGCCGTGATTACGGTCAGGCAGAGGGGTTGTTGCTGCTCTGAGCTGAAGGATGAATTGAATTGTAAAATGCCATGGACTGATGCACTGCACTGAATGGAGTGTATTAGATGTGTGTTGGGTATTACAGAATGGTTTGCTCTTGAGTATTGGTGGTAATATGAGGAAGTTGCATACGGAGATGGCAGCTCATGGTGGTGTTTATAGCCAAGGAAATGGTGCTCTGCAACAGACTGAGGTTGCAGCTCAAATGGAGGAATTGGTGGTACTGAGATTAGCAGTGTTGCAGGACTTGTGCAACTGAGTATGAAGATGGATGGTATGAGGCCTAAAGAGTTGAACTGAAGTGCAAGTGGGTAGGTTTTGCTGCTAGTGATTGAAGCCAGGGATGGACTGAAGTGATGGCTGGAAGAATGTTACAGGGAGATGTTGGCTGTGAATTCAAAGAGGAGCAATACTGCAGAAACAGGGATTAAAGAGCTGGCAGTGAAGCGCCATGTTGGTGCAACACTGGGGATGGCATGTGCAAGATTGCAACAGCTCAGGCCAGTGCAAAACAGCCTAGGCCCAAGTGAGTCAGAATGAGCCAGACCTGACTCATCTGTTTGGCTAACTGACTCAACCTAGTTCAGACTCTGAGTTGACTCGGGTAACTAGACCTGACCCGGTTTGACTCGGCTGACCCGGTCTGACCGAGTTGACCCGAGTTGACTGTGACCGGTTTGACTTTGCCGGTCACCTGAGATGTCTGCCGGCGACTTTTCCGACCAAGTTACGACCACAATACCAGTTTTCCGGCGACATGTTTTTGGGCATATTTTCTACATGGGTTTTCCTCACACATGGGCTTGGTGGACTTCTATCTATTGGACCTTTGGGACTTGACCTAGTTTTGGAAGAGAGGAAAAGCTATAAAAGAAGAATTTCTACAACTTTTGGGGGATCTATCAAATATCTTTTATCTTTTATCTTTTGCCTCTACTTTGTTTTCTAGGGTTTAGAACCATGAAGTCTTTTCTCTTTCTTCTTGTTATGAACTCCATGAATATGAGATAGAGTTTTCTTTTGGTTATGAATTAGTTGGATTTCCAAACATGAATTTTTGTGCAATAAATTAGTTTTCTCTCATATTGTAGGACCAGAATATCGCGACAGCAATACTTCGCGAGAATAATAAACAACTACTTTGCGAAGGTGTCGCAAGGAAATAATTTAAATGACGCATCAGATGATGACAGCCAGAACATGAGAAAAGTGTGAAAACTTGGCGAGATTTAGGAGTGTCGCGAAGTCTAACACTTACATATTTGCGACGCTTCGCGAAGAATTCCCGAAAATAAAGGATAGCTTAGCTGTCATCCACTATGTAATACCCTATATAAAGGGTCGAGTAAGTCTGTTGTGAAGAGGATTCTTTTTTGAATTGTTAAGCAAGTCATTAGGAGAGAGAAAATTAAGAGTGATTGTAATCTCCTTAGCTCTGTTCTACATTTCTTTGTAAACCTTTCAAGAAAACAATTAATAAAGTATATTGTTATTCATCTTCAAATGGATTAACTAAACAAATTCGAGTGAGGGGTGTAGTATGGGATTTCCTGCAACTACATATGCGCTAGAAACAGGAATTGAGTAGAAGATCAACCTTGTGAATTGGAAGAATCAGGTGTAACAAGAAAGAAATCTCGAATAATTTTTAACAAGTTACTAAAATTGAGAAATGGCTAGAAGAAAGAATGCATCAGAACAACCAACGATCGTAAGGAGAAGTGGAAGATTAGTTGGAGAAAGAAGAAATGAAGTAGGTGAACCATCAAGGATAAATGCAAGAATTGGAGAAGAAGGTCGAATTCAACCACCAATTCAACCACCAATTCAACCATCAGTTCAACCACCAATTCAACCAGCGCTAAACAGAGTAACCGATTATGATAGAGTGAGCGTGCATACATGGAGATCAGATTCTATGGAAGAAAGAGAAGAAGTGCAACAATTGATGAATAGTGGACAAGAAGAGAGAAATCGAGAAGAGATGGGAGAAAAAATTCGTGGAAATGAAGAAATTGCAGCGTTAGAAGCGTTGAGACAGACAATACATGAAGAAAGGCGGTTAGAAGCAGAAGAACGCGCAAATTTAACAAGGCAAAACCACGAATTAAGGATGGAAAATAGGAGGTTGCAAAATAGAAGATCAAGGAGTAATAACAGATCGAGATCAGGATCGATTAGAGAAAACGTGAGAAGAACATTACCTGCAGAAACGTTAATGAAGAAAATTTGGAAAGAGAGTTAAATTTTGGTGAAGGAGGTCGCGAAGAGAGAGAATTAGTAGAGAATCGTTATATTTTGGTGAATGATCAAAATGATGGAAATCAGGAAGATAGGCAGCCTCAAGGGCAGAATAACCCAGTTAATGAAGAAAATCAGGAAGAAGGAAGGAGAATACTACATGGGAGAGAAACACAAAGGAAACAAAAGGAAATTGAAGATGACATTGAAAGACATTATACTGAACAAGCGCATCTAGCTCGCGAGAGAGAAAGATTGAGAGCAGAAATGGAAAATCGGGAATTAGAAGAGGCGATTCGGCAGAATAATCATGACAATAGAGAAAGAAGGCGCGAGCGAAATCGCAACAATGGAGATATCAACGAAGAATATGAAAGAATACAAAAAAGTAGACACGAACGAAGAAGGAGGGAAGCAGAATTAAAGAGACCGATAAATTCAAATTCTGAAGCAAATGAACAAATTCTGCGAGAATTGGCAGAGATGAGAGGAATATTGAACAGCAGAAGAGAAGGAGGGAGAAGACAGTTAGATGAAGCTATCGCAGAGCTGCGAAAAATCCTTTTACATTAGAAGTGCAGCTAGGAGGAATACCCCCAAAGTGCAACTTACCAGCATTAACTAGCATTTTTGATGGGTCAACTTGTGCAGTACAACACATCAAGGCTTACGTGAGATGTATGCTACAGTGGGAAAACCACGATGCTATATTGTGCAAATACTTTGCGTCGAGTTTAACGGGAGAAGCGTTGAAATGGTTTGAGGGTTTACCAAGGAATACAATCACATCATTCAATCATTTACAAGCTATATTTTTAGGGGCGTATATAAGCAACAACTCTTCGCGACCTGGCATTGAAGATGTATTTGGGCTAAAACAAAGAATTGGCGAGAGCTTGAGACATCTGACCGTAAGATGGAAGACAATGTGTAGAGAAATGGCTAGACGGGTGGATGAAAGATATCTCATACTATCATTCATAAATGCTATGTTCGCAACCAACTTATTATATGTTCAAGTTTTCAGAGTCAAGAATACAATCACGATGACCGAATTGAGAGAATTGCAAGAGGAATATATTGCTTTGGAGGAAAGACAAAATGAAGTAGAATCGTACCCAGTTGCGAATACAAGTTCAAGTGCTGCGAATGCAAGTTTGTTACCCAGAATAGTACAAACAGTGGCGAGTACCTCGCAAGGGCAACAAGAAAAAGTAGTAGATGATGGACAGCCAAAATTAGTAGCGATGGGAAGCCGAGATCAGGAAGAATTTGAAAGAGAAAAAAACTGCTACAATCGTGGCGGCAATAACAAGATTCAGAGACTTGATCACCCGCAAGAAACCTATGGAAGTCAAAAACAGAATTATCATGGAGGACAACGACGTCATAGAGTAGTATGGGAAGAAATCAAGATGCCACCACTAAATACTAGTGTGGAGAAGATATGGGAAGCTATACTCTTGATGGAGAATATACCTGCACCATGGAACATGGGGAGTGAACCGCCACCAGGGGATAGAAGTCACGAATTCTGCTCTTACCATCGTTTTCATGGATATCTGACAAATGACTGCCGAAACATCAAAAGAATTATCCTTAGAATGATTGATCAGGGGAAGCTGAGTCACTTTTTGAAAAGCGAAGAGAAAGTTCAACATTTACCACCGCCACCATCAAAGGGAAAAGAAACGTTCATGATAGAAGTCAAGTAAAGCTAAAAATTTGTTTTGCAATTCCATTGTTCATTCATATCGCACCATTGAAGATTTTCATGATAACGTACTCAGTAGGGTTTTTGCGAGGGATGTTAATGATAAGGAGGTAATGAACATCGCGAGGAAATCGCAGTTAGAAGAGTGGCAGTTGCAGATTATCTCTTTCTCGGCAGAAGAAATACCCAAAGGTAGAGAAATACATGATAACCCGTTGGTGGTAAAACTGGATATTAATCCAAAACCTGTTGATGGGGAAGATGATGAGGCAGAAACTTGCTGGGCGATAAATAGAATATTAATCGATACTGGGAGTTCAGTCAATATTCTTTTTTACCATACTTACAAGACTATGGGAGGAAAGGATGAAGATTTGATCCCTTCAACATACAAAATATATGGTTTCAACGGTACCGCGAACAAGCCCAAAGGAGAAGTACACATGAGAATACCTTTGCAAGGATTATCAACTGATATCTTGTTTTGTGTGGTCGATGTGGAGTCCCCTTATAATGCATTGATTGGAAAGCCATGGTTGCATGAAATTCTGGGTGTGGCGTCAACGTATCATCAGTGTATAAAGTTTCCCCATCCTAGCGGTGTTGGAATTATTAAGGGAGATTGGATAGAAGGGGAAAAATGTTATGAGATCGATGTGGAGAGTTGTGAAGAGAGAGCCGCAAAAAAAGAAGGGATGGAAGAAGAATATAAAAGAAGAACAAAGAAAAGAAAGATTGATGGTAGATAGCATAAGTATAAGAAGAGAAGACACATTGCGAGGTGAAGATATGAAGGCAGTTGAAAGTCATGCTGGAAAAGAACTATTCAGAGGTTTTAATGATACAGAGGCAGAGGGAAGCAGGAGTAAAAGGTGTAAGAAGTGAATAATTGAGAGAAGTGACAAAGGTTAAGTGGCGAAGGCACGTCAGGGACAAGAAGAATAAAAGGTAGTTGAAGACGCTTTGCGAAATGAATACATAAAGGCAGTTGAATAGTGCAGAGACAAAAAATAGTAGGATCAAAAGACTAAAGAAATGAATAGTTGTTGTTACCAAAATTAAGTGACAGAGGCATATCAGAAGTAGGAGGAAGAAACAATAATTGAAGAAGAAATGTACGAGAATCTTGCGATCAAGAATGTATGAAAATCCGATTGAAGAGTTGAAAAGAGAATGTTGCAAACAAAGCAAAATTATGCGATAGCATCGCAAGCAAAATAACATGAAATTATCAAGAATGAATGATTAATTGAATTAACAAAAATGAATGAGTGAGTGAATGGGACGAACCTTTATGGCGTACACCCTAGTTCGCGAATAATATTTCGTAAGAGGCAAATGTAAGACCTAAAGTGCGTCATATAAGGGGGTATCTCTTGACATGGCTCAGTGAAAAGGTTACACCCTCTCCTGGAACTTGAGTCATGGAGATTGGGGATAATAACATCCATCCGGGAGAGATACCTTGGATTTCCAACTATATAAGGTTATACCCTGGTTGGACGACCGAGGGTCTCTTCCAAGGAGTCAGCGTATGACCAAGGCGCCGAGGTACACGGTTGAGTCAAGAGTGCGGGGAGCATGGAACTTCCTTACCACTCTTGACAAGTCTTGGCACATGCTGCACTGGCCTACCAAGAAAACTCCACTTAGGGTGCGGTCTCGTAACCATAAGCCCTATAGGTATAAGGGATAAGAGGTCACAAAACAACCGCTTGTCTGTTAAGACCGGATGGGAGGAGCTAGTCTTGTATGGCCGATGTACGCCTCCTTGAAGGGGCAACCAGGGAGATGATAAGGGCGACACCCTCCATTAGGGAGCTGATAAGTGTCAAAAGACGCAAATGTCATGAGACTTTATTTTCGCAAGGAAATATAGGCTTGTCATATTTGTGCAATGATCCTGTAGAGGCAATAATACCGACGCAAGGATAAGGCGAGATCAATGGGTTATTGCATGAAAATGCAAAAACGTCCCCGCGATTTCGTCGCAGAGACGATAATGTCATGGGATTTTACACTCGCAAGAGTATTTAAGCCTGTCATATTGTCGCGGATAAAATATCCTGCGCAGAGGCAAAAATACTTAGTAAATGATAAGACAAGGTCAATGGGTCATTACATGAAAATGTAAAGACGTCCTGCGGTCTTGTCGCAACGAGGGTGGCGAAATAAGACCTTTAATTAGGAAGGCAAAATAAGACCACACAAAAACGATAAGGCAAGATTAACGGATTTCTTCATTTATGGAGACATTTCTGCGATCTTGTCGCAATAACGAGCTTCAATATGCTCATGAAAACAGATAACAAAGGTAAATCTCTCATTTGAAAATGAATAACGAGAGGCAAGTATGGGAATGAATAGGATAAAGTTTTGTTATTCATTTCCATATGAGGAATTTATGCATTCATAATACTAGTTAGTCGAATTATAAAAGAGAATTGCTTGATTAATATGTGCAAGTAAAGAAAACAAAGATTGAATTCATATTTGGCAATCCAAGAAAATTGAAAGAGTATATATATTACAAGTAGCGAAAGAAGAAAAGAAGTTATTTCTTTGAAGAATCATCTTCTTGGTCGATTCTTCAGTTTCATCATTCTCTTCGCAGATTCTTCTTCGCTTCGCTAGCATCACTATCGAGACATCCTAGAAAAGTGTATCTTCAGGAATATTCTCGAAGACAAGGATATGAACTAAGAGGAATCTTGTGATCATTGCAAACTGTCTCAATAGTTTGATTGCGAAAACAAATCGCATAATTATTAAAGTTCGCCAACGTAGCTTGCGCTTGTTTCTTGACTTAGAATATTTTTGTTGCGAAGAGAAAAGTCTTGTGCGAGTTGTCCCTTTTCAGACTCAAGTTCTTCAATCCTTGTTTGAAGTCTTTTCTCGGATTCTGCAGAACATATGACAATATATTAACAATTTAATAGCAATGCTACGGAAATAAGAAACAGTAAAGTATAATAAACAACCTTCTCTGTCAGATATCATATCCTTAACCAAGGCAGTATGCTCGGCATGAAGGCTAACATCAACACCTAAGTTATTCCTGGCATTATCTAGAACCTTCGCAGCCCAAGCAAACTCATCATCATTATTTATAACAAGAAGTGAACGAACTTGTTCTTCTCGCTCGATAAGTATGGCATTCTCGGGGCGAAGGGATTCATCTCGTTCAATTTGTACTTCGAGAAGAGACTTTTGAAATTTTGCTAATGCCCGTGCACCCTGTTAGTAATGCGATCTTTCTCATCTATGAGATTATTAATTTTCTTCCTTAAGGTTTTGGTTTTATTATTGGAATTAAGGTACATTCGTTTAAATTGATTAGCTAAACTTAAGCTAGCTCTATGCTCAATCTCTAAGAGATGACATTTGGATTGAAGATCCTTTAGTGGAAGGAGGTTAGTCTTATTTGAGGAACTACTTAAAGATTCATTGAGATGAGTAAGAAGGACGTCATCATCCATGGGCTCGGGAAATGAATGGAGAAGAATGGCTTCTTCAGAGAGATTATATATGTCTGCGAAAATAGTAAGTCAGGCAAAGAAAAGCAAATGATAAAATAAAAAGGATTTGAGGAGTAAAGATTGTTATACCATAAAGCTGCTGATTTGCACTTTGAAGAGTAGATACTCTATTCTGTTGAGAAGTAAGCTCAGCCTCCAGCTGTTTAATTCTTTCATCTTTCTTGCGAGATGACGCAGCTTCAACCTCTAATTCTCGGATCTTCTCTTTAAGTTGCGAATTTTTCTTTTCAAGACTGTGGTGTCTTTTCTCAAGGTCTGAGGAAACAACAAAAGAAGCTCTCCCAGACTATAAAGAAAAATATGGGAATGATTAAGATAAAGCTTATAATTGAAGTCACAAAGAAACAAAGGGATATGAACATACCAAAGCAGTGAGAGCATTTAAGTGACTGGAGGTCAACGTTCGGGAGACTCCGCGAAAGGACTCATTATCCTCTAATAGCGGGGCATCGCAAATTTTAGCGAGAGCTCCGCAAGTAGCAGTTAAATGCTCATCTCCTAATCCTTGCATAGAATCGGAGAAGACACTGGACAATTGCGCCATAACAGAAGTAGTCAAGTGACTCTCTTTCGCGGAGGAAGTACCAACCTCATTTTCACCCTCATCAGAATTTTCATTGGTTTGAGAAGAGAGCTGGGTTTTCCGTTTTTTAGAAAGCGGAGCAGAAGACTTGTCCTTGCGAAAAGTAGTTTTATCCTTGCTTTTAGCCTTCGCAGCTTCAGCCTTCGCAGCTTCAGCCTCTTCAACTTCAACCTTCGCATACGCATGAAGATAAGAAACAGAGGCAACAATATTGTTTAAAATTACAAAATAAAATGTTTCTTACTTCATCCGTGAGCGATCGAAGTATCGCCAGGGTACTCGGCTTTGGATTTTCTCTATATTTCTTTCTCATTATGGTGATCTAAAATTTTTGAAAGTTAATAAATGAAAGAGGAAGAAGATGTCGCAAAGCGAAATTGAAGAAAGGAAATATACCTCTTTTGTCTTCTCAGGCCACTTAAACTCCCAAGGATGATAGTTCGCGAAGTGTGCGGGGAGAACATGTGAACCTGCGACGTAAGGTCCACTCAAAAGTAAAGGAACAACCCACCATCTCTCATCCTTGGAATGACGGGGAGTACTATTGTTGCCCGAATGCCAATCAATATCTTGCATAAGCAATTTGTCAGCATCAACGTTATCATTCTTTTTCAATCGAGCACCCCAAATGAGATTTATCATTTCTCATATTTATAATCGAGTAATTCGCAAAGAAATTGTCCATGGTATACTTCTCAATAACTATTTGTAAATTTACAAACTCAGGATCCCTAACATTATCAGGATATAAAGATCCTTTACCAGCGCCGCGATTTGCGAATTCAAGCATTAAACGGATGCAGTCGCCACTCAATTGGTAGATAGCTCGCGAGAATTTCTCGTGAGCAAGAATTTCATAGAATAATGGCAACTCGGGATTATACAGAGGAATGGGGAGTCCTGCGAGGAGTTGACCCAGCGAGACTATGATTTTGTGATCATCACATTGATGATCAGAAAACAATTTTGCAGAAAGAATAGATGAAAATTCTTGATTGGGAATGGTTGATAAAGTGAAACCCTTTTCCTGTAATTTCTTTTGAACATCAGTAAAAAGAGGAGTGTATGTACGACCAAGTGAAGCCATTGTTAGAAGTATGGGAATGAATAGAGAATTGAAGATCAAAAGAACGAGAAAAGTCTAGGACTGTGGTAGCACGAGCGCAAATTGCGGAAGGAGAGAGAAAGTTAAAGAAAATTTGCAGAAGGAAAATAAAAGAGAAAAAGAGAAGGGTAAGAAAGCTATATATAGAGAAGAGAATTCTCGAGAAAATATATGGTTTTAATGCGAGATGGGACGTGAATGGTCAAGAATAAACGGTTGAAAGAGACGTGTCAAGAAAAGAGTGGAAGAAGAAACACCTGTAATAAATTCCGTACATAAATAAAACAAGTAAAAATGAACAATCGCGAGATAAAGATGAGCAGTTGCGGCACTTTAAAATATTGGTTCTCATGACATTCTCTTCTTCGCAGAGAAGACATGAGAAGAGGCAAGATGTAGGACCCAGAATATCGCGACAGCAATACTTCGCGAGAATAATAAACAACTACTTTGCGAAGGTGTCGCAAGGAAATAATTTAAATGACGCATCGATGACGACAGCTTTAACATGAGAAAAGTGTGAAGACTTGGCGAGATTTAGGAGTGTCGCGAAGTCTAACACTTACATATTTGCGACGCTCGCGAAGAATTCCCGAAAATAAAGGATGCTTTAGCTGTCATCCACTATGTAATACCCTATATAAAGGGTCGAGTAAGTCTGTTGTGAAGAGGATTCTTTTTTGAATTGTTAAGCAAGTCATTAGGAGAGAGAAAATTAAGAGTGATTGTAATCTCCTTAGCTCGTTCTACATTTCTTTGTAAACCTTTCAAGAAAACAATTAATAAAGTATATTGTTATTCATCTTCAAATGGATTAACTAAACAAATTCGAGTGAGGGGTGTAGTGTGGGATTTCCTGCAACTACACATATTATCGTTTATGATTCACCATTAATATTGTTACATGATTTGAATGCTTGTTTAGTCGAGTCGCGAATCGATTGAGTTTGCTTTCATCTTTATTGCTAGATTAGGGTTATTATACGCAAAAGTGATAATTCCACGATTGCAAGTAGCATAAATAAGATTATAGTTTGTAGTGATATATTCTTATGATCTTATGTGAACCATAACCTTTGTTAAATCGGATTAGTGCTTTTACACGTTCGATTGCTTTGATTGGCCTGATTTCATAGAACTTAATGCATCTAGGGAATTAAACTTGATTAGTGCTTTTACACGTTAGGTTGTTCCTTTAGATAGAATTCATATTCGCATCTTTTTAATGTGTTTGTTGATGACAAGAGGAGATTAGCGGGATATTCTTGCGATCAAGGTATTCTAGGGCCTTTGATAAAAGTTGAGATTAAAAATATCAATTCTAATTATTGTGTTGAAAACATGTTTGTGATTGAAGACGAAATCCATGACCAATACTTTCTCATCCTTTACTTGCGTGTTTAATTTTTATTGTTTTGCTTTTATTTTATTTTCGTTTATAAAAATCAGAAAACCCCGTGTTATTTATAAGATACCGAAACATATTGACAACCAAGACCTCTCTGTGGGAACGATCCTTTCTTGCCCTTGCTTCATTATATATTTTGAGTAGTAAGAAAGTGTAATTTATATTTGTGTCGGCTGACGACCGGTTAGGCATGTCAAATTGAATCTTGGGCATGGGCATGAAAGAAAATCCCTATGGTCTTGGGCATCTAAAAATTGATCCTAGGCATCTCAAATTGAATCTTGGGCATGGGCATGAAAGCACAAGCCTACGGTCTTGGGCATCTCAAAATTGATCCTAGACATGTCAAATTGAATCTTGGGAATGGGCATGAAAGCACAAGCATATAGTCTTGGGAATCTCAAAATTGATCCTACGCATGCCAAATTGAATCTTGGGCATGGGCATGAAAGCAAATCTCTACGGTCTTGGGATCTAAAAATTGATCCTAGGCATCTGAAATTGAATCTTGGGCATGGGCATGAAAAACAAGCCTACGGTCTTGGGCATGATTTTTTTTTTTTTTTTTTTTTGATAAGTCAAAAATTTGTATTTATAGATAACAAAATTTAGAAGAAATAATTTACAAGAAAAGAGGTCACAGCAACCCCCAAAACTTGTAAACTATTTGAAACAAAAATAAGCAACATTTGGATATTCAACTGAATTTAGAAAAGGTGGTCTCCCATTAAAATGCACTCCCACTTCATTATCCTGTAAACAACCGCGCTTAGCCACTTTATCTCGTTGAAAAATTCGCCTCTCTAAAAGTGTGAATGAACCTTATAGACGTATAATGTCCACAAATCACCATCCATTTATTCTTTGCAAACCAAGGAATTGAATTATTTTTGATAGCTTCCACCACTCCCATAGAATCTGATTGCACACAAATACGAGCAAAATCCCATTGTATAGCCCACTCCAAACCAACAATAATGCCATACAACTCTGCTAAGTAATTCGTCGTAACACCAAGACCAATACTCATAGCACCAAGAACTGAACATTGCGCGTCTCTAGCCACTACTCCAAAGACCAAAGAATGCCTGGATTTCCTCTCGCAAGACCGTCGCAACATAATCGAAGTTCATTAGCATCAAAGCGGATGCCAAAAACACTCCACAAAGTTGTCGACACTTAACACTTTTGTGATGAACACTAAGTAATTCAAAAGCACAATATCTTCAAGACAATTCTTCATATGGCCCTTGAGCCGAATAGAATAGTCTTGAATCAACTTCAAAACGCGTTTATAAAAAAACACCCAGTTGGGTTGTTTATGCTCAAAACCGCCTTGTTCCTCAACCGCCATAGCTCGACCTTAGCGCAGATTGGCGACAAGCCAAAGATCACACACCATTGGGCTCCTGCCTTTGGCTGCCTTAAAAGAAACAACAAGGTTAGCATTAGGTTGTAAGTTAAAAATATCAGCAAGCCAATTCCAGGCTCTGGCAGCAAAGCTGCAATCATACAACACATGAACAAGCGTCTCTTCTTCAATACCGCACATGCAGCACTTATTGCCAAGAGGAATTTTGAACCTGCTCTTGATAAGATCATATGTAACACAAACACCACGTAAGAATTTCCGTTTTCGAGCCGCCAGATCGGATGAACATCTTTTCTCCAAAGTAGCAAGTGCACCCTCCAGATTGGGATATTTCTGCCGAACAAGGGAAGTAGCAGATTTTACACTGAACTCACCTGTCAACTCCGGCATCCAGACCCTAGTATCAGCTCATCCAATTAGCATTGGCATCATATGCATCTCCATACCAGCAGCCAACATGAGTTGCAAATGAATATCAGGTATATCCCACTGTCCATCGTTCAAAACATCACTAACTGATGCGTGTCGTAACCACAACAAATTAATTAATACTTTACTACCTAATTAAAAAGTAATATAGGGTAGTCAAGGTCGATCCCACGAGGAGCACGAGATTCTAGTTGTAAAATTTGTCACGAAAGGGGAGTGTAAAAAGCAAAAAGAAAATAAACAAAGCAATTAAAAGATAAAGTTGAAAGCAATAAGAGAGACAAGATCAAGGAATCCTTCTTCGTTACTTAAACAATGAATCAAGTTATGTTCTTTTCTACTTGTTATTAGTCACAGATTATCACCAACCGTAGGTAAAGCAGCTAGCTCAGTGCTAAACCCCTAAATCCCTTGTATCACTGGGACACGGAAGTTCTCACACTGGATTCTATTTACCAAACCACCTAGTAGTAGCTCACTCTAGATGTAATTTAAATAAACGCATTAAGATTTATGAACTTATTAGGTTAATATTAGTAGTTAGACTCTTAGATCAAGGTCTACTTGCTAACGTTGTTTCTACACACAATTGCTCCACGGAATCCCTCCGCAAGGTCTCGTGTTTGCTACTTATGTAAAGAGTCAAGAAACGATTACTTATCTCCTAACTTTCACTAGCTTTAGATCAAATTAACAAATCAATTTAGTTGGCCACCCAAACAATCTATCAATCAATCATGAATGTCTTTAAGATCATTCCTATTAGTAAAAACAAACGATAATCATGTGAAAAACTCAAGATAGAATTGAAAAAAAAAATAAAATAATATTAACAACTAGGAATTCATCCTCAATCAATAAAATTAGCTACTCATGTTAAAAGTTCACACAAAGAATAAGAAAAGAAAAGTGTTGTGTGTAGAGATGTGTGTAGAAGTTGTAGAAAACTTCTCTATTTATAAGCTTCAATATTCTCCAAATCTTCTAAGGAGTAGAATCCTTTTCCTTTTGCAATTCAATTTCCAATTCCAAGCTTTTCTCAACTCTTCCACCTTCTCTTTCCAAATTTGAGTCCAATTCTCCATCCAATTCCTAGCCCAAGTCTTCACACCCATGAGAGAAGTCCATAGAAAATTCTGGAATTTTTGCTCACTGAAAACCGGGATTGTGGTTTAATTGTGGCCGCCGGCCACCGAAAACTTTCTCCGTCAACGTTATATTCGATGGAATATTCCGTGGGCCCACCGTTAGGACTAACGGTCAAAGTAGGTCAACCGTCAGTCAACCGTTAGTCAAATGTCAAGGGGGAAGAGTCACTGGTCACAACTAGCCTGGAGCGAGAGTGAGTCGAGCCAACCGGCCTGAGTAACCTAGGCCGTGAGTTGTTGCATAGATTGTTGCTAGAGTGCACAATGATTGCATTCACAGCCAAGATGGCCGTGCACTCTACCACATCATTTCTGAACCAGCAACTCCACTTAATCTTTTCCATTTCAAGTATATTCCCGCATAACATGCTTCAATTCAAGTCCCTTTTCATCAAGCAATTTCATACTCCTCCAACACACAACAAGCACCATCACAAACTTCATAAACTACCAAAGTCACTCCCGCAATTAAACTTTGTATGCCAATTCAAACGCCAATTTTGCAACCTTGTAATCAACCAACTTGCACCAGTACATTGCACTTCTTCCACTTCCTCAAGCCACCATTCAGTTCAACTCAACATCTCCCCCTGGAATTTCAGTAGCACCACAATTCCACAGTTATATTGCACTGCACTGCACTGCAACTTATTCCTTGCATTGCATCTCATTAGCTGCTCCAACAGTCCACAACATCTCTCCCTGCAACTTCTTAGCCTTCATTTTCACCATGACCTGGTCTTCTTATTACTTTCACAGTGCCATCTCCCTTATCTCTCTGGACTGCAATTCAGCTTCATTGCCTCAGCTCATGAGTAACTCCATAACCTGCTTACTGCAAATTGATCTGTTGTAGCTCCTGCGATTCAATCAGCACCTCCACTGTGCTTCACAGACCCAAGCAAACAAATTACAGCTCCATTGGTCACTGATACTTGGCACTAACCCACCTGCAACCATAGCCAACACCCTGAAGTCTCACAACTTCACCTCCTATAGCCCACAGCTTCAACCTCAGTTCTTGCTCAAACCCATCAGCTATGTGCCTGTTCCATCTCACCACTTCAATTCCACAATCACCAACAGTAAGAGCACCATAGTCCCCTGTATCCTAGGCATTCATCTAGTTTATTTCAAGCACATTCATTCACCCAATTGTTGCTTCCCCTGCAAATTCACAGCGCATACATCTAATTTTGAGAACCATTTTTATCTTCTCTGATTCTTTCTATCGAATTCAGACCAACCATTACCACCATCTTCTTCCTACACAGACCCAAATTAGCATCAGCTCAACTATCAACACTGGTTCTTCTTTCGCTCAGCTCCATCTCTTCCTTCCTGTCTTGAGATTCAATTTTGAATCGACCCTGTCTTGAATTTTATCAGCCACAAAACCCATCGAGCTTTATCCTAGATTCAACAACAATTAGCCACCAGAACCCTAAGTTCTTTCTCCAAACAACAGAACCACCTCCAACACCTTCTCACTGAGTCGATCTCACAAACCCCTCTCTGATTCATCTTCTTTAAACATCAGGTTCATCTTCTCCCTGAGCTTCAACTCTATATCATCGATTCCTTCCTTTCTGTGTTATTCAACAGCAGCACATCATTCCTCAAACCGTCAACAACACCAAACTCCTCTTTCATCCACTGAATTCGACAGCACAGCTCCATCCCTGATTTCTTCTCAGATCTCTTGGTTCGACCACAGACCTAACAATTCCTCCTGAGCTTCAAGCCCTAGTCTCTTCGAACTTCACTGGATCTTCTCTGCATCTCGCGATTTAACCAAGAAAGAATGGTCGCTCTCTTTCAGTGGAGCTCGATTTTTCGATCGGGGGAAAAATGATTGAGAAGAAACAATCTTCTCGATGTAATGAAAGTGGGGTGGATTTGGAATTCGGGTTTGATCCCGGTCGGGTCAAATGGATCGAGCTTGGTTAGGGTATGAGTGGATGGGCTTAGGTATGGTGGATGGGCTTAGGTATGGGTGGATGGGCTTAGGTATGGGTGGATTCAAACACCTACCATAAGTACACCCCAATTGTGCTATTCTCACTCCCTTCTTTTGGATAAGGGACACCTCTTTGACCTCCCCTTAACCTTGGATGGGCTCCATATAGTATTCCTCCTTGGTGAAATGACAATTTTACCCTTTTGCTAAAATATGGTGATTTCTTCTCCTTTTCCTCCGTGTGACTCCATAGTAGCTATAAAACTCAAAACAAGCGTAAAGTACATAATTTACAAGAAAAATAGCAACGAAAGCATAAACTACTAGCTAGTAAATACGGTGTATTCTACACCTATCACTAACACGCACTGTGTTATCTAGCGTGTAGTCATTTAAAGCCTCTGCAATACTAATATTAGCATACCAAATGTCATAATAAAGAGAAGTATCTCTACCATCTACAATCAAAACCTTAGTATTTTTCTCCACCAGATTATACACACTCCTCACGCCAGGCAAAATGGAAGATTTAACACCCGAATTCTTAATGCGCCTATTACGATCAGAAAACTTAGCCTTAAGATAGAGAGCCCATTTCTTCTTAGAAATACGAATCTTCCACCAAAGCTTCATAAGAAGTGCTTTGTTCATAGTAGCCATACGAGTTAGTCCGAGACCCCCCTCCTCATAAGGGCAACAGATTTTATCATAAGCCACCACCACAACTCGACTAACATTCGAATCACCAGACCAAATGAAATTCTGAATTGCCCTCTCACATTGAAGAATGAATTTGTGAGGCCACTTATAAATTGCCAAATTATGAATGGAATAACTGGCAATAACAGTTTTAACAAGAACAATGCGATCATGAAAAGATAATAATCTCCTCTCCAACCAGCAAGCTGAATTTTCTTTTCATCGACATTGCAAATATGACGATAACGACCAGTACCTGGCATAATTTGAACACCCAAGTAGCGATCTGGAAAAGTGGCTACGCTCATCCCCAAGTAGCGATCTGGCATAACGAGCAGTACCTGGCATAACAAGTATGAAGTTCTTTCTTCTGAATTAGGCCTTGCTAATATTAGTGAGGATTCCAAATCCAATGAGGAAAAATCCAAGTTGTGACGCTATTCATAACAAGGAAACTCAATTAGGGCTGAAGGATATTGTTTTTGATATGAATAATATTTTGTCTATGGAAGAAATAGAGGTGGCAAGTGAAATTCAAAATGATGAAGTGCATGCTAACTGAATTAGAAATCCAGCCTTTAGACAAGACTATTTTAAGGAGAAGAAGGAACTAACGGATCGAATGTCATCTAAGAAGAAAACTAATCCTAATAAGTTTTCTCCTATTAAGCTTGTTCCTGGTAACATTGCTTATGAGTATGAAGATGAAGTTTCCTATGTGGATGAAGATGAAGATTTCTCTGGTAATTATGCTTTTGATACGGATATTATGGCTGAATTTTTTTCCAAGAGCAAATCGTATAGAGTTTGTAACAGCAGAAGTAAATTGAAAGGAGTTGGCTATAGATATAGGTAGTTTTTTTTTTCTTGTTTGAGGTTATTTTTTTAGCTATTTCTTAGTCGTTATTTTGACCCCTTTGGTTTATGGGGGTAGGAAGCTTTGTGCTTCAATCCTGTAATTCTTGTAATTACGTTTTTTTGTTATACTAAACCTTGGACTTAACAAAAAAAAAAAAAAAAAGCTACGCTCATCCCCAAATAATTTGCAAGATATGTACACCAACTCAAAGAACCACCACCATAATAAATCTTACTCTCTTGACGACAAACAGTCTGACCTGAAGCACGCTGGTATTAATAAATCCACAAGATTATGAAGACTTTTTGAGTTACCTTTACAAAATATCATAATGTCGTCAGCAAAGAAAAGATGGGTAGGAGAAACACCACCTCTTGTAACCATAGGAGTCATCTTTTTATCACGAAAAAGTTTCTTAATATTTCTGCTAAGAACGTCTTCAATCAAGACGAAAATCAAGGGAGAAAGGGTATCTCCTTGACGCAAATCTCTATTAATTTTAAAATAATCCTCCGGACTACCATTCAAAAGAATAGAGATTCTAGCAGATTGCAAGATATTAAGAATCCAGGCGCACCACTTCTCATAAAAGTCGTACTTACGAAAAACTTCGAGCACAAAAGACCAACTTACCGTGTCAAAGGCTTGAGAAATATCTAGCTTAAGACCAATGTTGCCATCCTTGCGCTTAAAATGAAGCTCGTAACTATCTCCGACGCCTAACTAATATTTTCATGAATATTTATCCCTTTCATAAAGGAAACCTGCTCTTCAGACACAAGTTTATCTAAAACACTACCAAGTCTAGTAGCTAGGATCTTAGTAAATATTTTGAAGAAAAAATTACTAAGACCTATTGGTCTGAAATTGCGAAGAGTATTAGCACCCCTTACCTTAGCAAGAAAGATGATTAAAGAAGAATTAACACCATTTGGAATATGACCAGAATTCCAACAGTGAATAATGGCCTTGAGTAAATCTTCTTGAATAATGTCCCAGCAATGACGATAGAAATAACCAGAGAATCCATCCGAGCCCCTGGCGCACTATCCGCTCCCAAATCAAAAACAACTTGATTAATTTCTTCTGGAGAAGGAATCTTGTCCATGGCGTTGCTCTACTCAACAGATATGGAACCATGCTCAAAATCGAATAAATCACCTTCAATATCCAGCTCTTGCCCGTTGAACTTGTCCTCGTAGTACTGAACAACATGATCACGCAGCTGCTCATAATCTGTAATACAAGTCCCATTCGAATCAACTAGTTCCGAAATTGTATTAGAGCTTTTTCTAATTCTAATACTATAATGAAAAAAACTGGAGTTACTTGAACCCTCCACCAACCAATTATTCCGAGATTTTTGTTTGAGCATTGTCATCTGTTGTAAGCGAGTCTCACTTAAGGTATCCATAGCGTCCTTCATCGCATTCAGGTAGGCAATATTACTTGGATCTTCATCCGAAATAAGAGCTGCAGTCTCGAAATGAAGTTGGTCTTGCTTCAAACGAGAATGCACATTACCAAATATCCCGAGATTCCAATCCTTCATCGCAATCTTCAACCGTTTTAATTTGTAAGGGTATATAAAATTTGGAGAGCCATGAGCTGGAGCAGTCCAACTCTCACTAACCATACGAAGAAAATCACCATGTAAGAACCACATCTTTCGAACCCTGAAAGGAGCTCGACGAGGCCTAGGAACTGAAAAAGGATAACCAAGAAGAGTAGAAAGATCGGAAACTTCCCTAGGAAGAGCTTTACACCGCCAATTCTCAAACTTAGCAAGCCAAGCCGCATTGATAATTGCACGATCCAACTTGTTGATGATACGATTATTACCAGATTGCCTATTGGACCATGTGAATTTGCTACCCAATGAATCAGCTTCAAAAAGATTATTGTCATCCATCCAATCACTAAATTCATCAATGACTGAAGATCTAGTTTCCATCCCACTTTTCTTTTCGTCCTAACGCAAAATACAATTAAAATCTCCTATGACCAACCAAGGAGTTATTGAATCTTGCATAACCAGTTGCTTCCAAAGCCTTCGTCTAGTAGTTTGAACATAACTAGCATGGACAAAAGAGATATGCACACCATCCACCGCAATTGTAATAGCTTGTTTACTTGAATTAACAATAGAAATATCCAACCCATTCATGTAACAAATACAAAGATTCGCAATACTAGAATTTGAAGAATTATTAATAACAAATGAGGAATAACCTTCCGTAATTAGTCTTCTACCAAAATTCACCGAGCAAGCAACTTTCGCTCAAGAAAACAAAAAACATATGGATTGAATTCCCTTATCAACTCTTTTAGCTTAGGATCGTCTTTGCCTCACGCGCAACACCATTTATATTCCAAAGAGAACCCGCATAATTAAACTCGGGTTTGAGTTTATTATTTAGCTTAAATTGTTTAGCAAGCATTTGAGGAGGGTTTAAGAATAGGTGAAGAGCCTTTTGCGAGCACAAATACCCAATGCAGAATTATCATCCGAATCTGACATGGAATCATGGTCTTTTAAAGCATCTATCTTGTTCTGCATATCTATAATCTGTTGCCGCTTAGCTTGCTTAGCTGCTTCACCAAGTTTGCCAAACACCAAAACATCATTGCCAGAATCGTCTTCTAGAATGTTAAACTTATTGTGAGAGACATACTCCGAAGTTTCTTCCAGCGCATTACACAAAGGTGTGGACGAGGATGAAAACCCAATCCTAGAAGGTGGAGGAAGTTTATTTCTTGCCAATTCAACATTCCCACCTGACTTAGCGTTCAAGCCTGAGGTACTCAACGACCTTGCTTTACTAACTAATACTCGAATGCGTAAGAATGGCCTCGCTTGTGTCTTTCAACCTCGGCAGTCTCCATACGCAAAACAACTTCGTGTTGTGCTAAACCATCCCGCAATCGTTATTCCAACTCAACGGTGTCACATCGATGCACGTAACCTCATTATCAGCCATAGAATTTGAAGTACCTTCCCCAGCATGATTTGTTATTTCATGAACAAAAGGAATAATCTGTGCTTTCTTTCCCTTCTTCTTCCGTCTTGCCTTTTTCCACTCAGTACCCGCATTGTGTTCTGAGAGATGTTGATTATTAACTGGAGGAACAATTGCTTGCTGCGAATCTGTAGCTACAATAGAAAGATGTTGATGAGCAGTGCCAGTATTACCTTTTGATTTCTTCTTGTAGGATTCAAATATCGCACAACATATTTTCTTAGCGTGCGAGATTCAATTATTTCCTTAACTCGCGAGAAGAGCTTGCGAGATTCATTATTTTTCATAACTCACGAGAAGGTAGCAAGACTCGCGAGAGTGTCTCGAGAGAAGGTAGCAAGACTCGCGAGAGTGTCTCGAGAGAAGGTAGCGAGAGCCTGCGAAATCATTAAAGGGCTCGCGAGAATGTCTCGAGAGAAGGTAGCGAGAACCTGCGAAATCATTAAAGGGCTCGCGAGAATGTCTCGAGAGAAGGTAGCGAGAGCCTGCGAAATCATTAAAGGGCTCGCGAGAATATGAGCTGTATGTGAGCTGTCATCCATTATGTAAACACCTATATAAAGAGGAGATCAGGAGAGAGAAAGGGGAGGACACTTTTAGGAGGAGAGAGATATTTTTAGAGAGAGATTTATTTTCTTTATCATCTTCTTCCCCAAATAATTAGATCTAGAGCTCTAGAAAATATCCATTAATGGAGATTCTCAATGTAATAAAAATGTAACCTCAACAATCATAGTGAAGAATCGTGGATGTAGATCACATTGATCGAACCACGTAAAAAATCTTATGTGTCTATTTAAATTTCTAGCACTTATATTTAAAATTTAGGTGATTAATATGATTTAGATCTACAAAATATAGTGAGGGGTGTAGTGTGGGATTTCCCGCAACTACATATGCGCTAGAAACAGGGACCTAATCTTGTTGGTTCAAGAAAGTTTAGAAAAATCGGCTATTGTTGGTGAAGAATTCAATTGGATCTATAAACTTAACACGGAGATCAATTCCCTTCCTATTTCTTTAATTTTTCTTTTTAAACTCTTAGATCTGGTGGTTTACACCCATTATTTTGGGGAGAAAGCAAAATTATTGAAGACACAAAGAGGGATGGACGAGAACGTCGTCATGTCAATACAAGAATAGCGAAGCAAGAAGATGCCAAGTTTTAGCTTACCTCGTCAAAATTTTATCTGAAGGAGAAAATAGTGAAGCAAAACTAAAGTCAGTTCGTTGAGGAGTAACCAGCGAAGAAAAGGAGAAAACAGCAGGCGAAAGAATATTAAAATCCATTAGCAACATGAAGGAATCAAAAGCTCCAGTGAAATTTCTCTTAAACTAGGATACCAACAGAGGAGAAACAACAAAGGACTAAGACAACAATATCATTGCTTGTCAATAGCATCAGTTTAGGCGAAGACAGCTCAGTCGATAAAGGAAGAAGATTAATGATTTATTCACTAAGAACTTCATCAACAACACAAAGAAAGGCTAAGAGAGTTACTTGGGTTTATATTTCACGAATCTATTTTATGTTAAAGATTTTACCGGGCTTATAAAGAAAAACTGTTTGTGGCAAAACTATTCTGTCAAAGTACAGACACGGGCAAAGAAGTCATCATCAATGACTGTTGCGAAGAAACGCGCAACATAAAGTTATTCATGGAAATTATTGAGGAGACGTCAGGGAAAAATAATCAGGAACATCCAAAGATAACGAAGAGAGAGTTTAGACGAAGGAAAGGACTTGATGCATGTGGACATAAAAGAAGGAATTCTGATGAATTAAGGTAAAGCAGGGACGAAAGGGAAGCTCACAGAGTGGAAAAGCTTCTATGAAGAAATAGAGTGACAGTACAGGAAGGTACCAAATTTGAAGCTCGCGGCAGAGGAAAAAGCATAAGGAATGGCAAGAGTTAACCAACCATGACCAAAACTTACAGGAAGAAGAAGAGCACGCTTGGAGCAAAAGAGATTATGGAAGAAGAGTTGGTCGGATTTAATCTAAGAGAATTGAAACTTTTCAGAGCATTGATGATAGTTCCAGCAAAGATTAATGCTCAGCCAACCAATTCTGCGAGGAAGAGTTTCTGCGAGGAGAGTAACAGCTAACCAATTCATTTCGTCAACCAACCATTCCGGCAAAGACAAAAGAGACGAGCTCAGCCATAGACACCAGTTAGTTCGCAAGCAATACCCTAAAGCAAAGAACAAAGAAAACTTCGTAGAAATACATGTATGCGAAGACATCATATTCATGTATGCGAAAAAGTCAAGAGTTCCAGTAGTAAAATTTCGTAGCATACGCGAAGATAAAGGTCCTCTCCGCGATGGAAGCCGCAACTCTTGAAATTTGCATATCTCATTAGGTCGGCAGTAAGGAGAAGGGGAACAAGGCCGCAGCTCATGGTATTTTATGGTTCACAGCATAAAGAAATAAAACATAACATTGAGGATAAAGCTTCTCACGAAGACTTCTGATGAGAAATACCATCAGCAAAGACAAACTATTATCACCCCCACGAAGGTTATCTCCAAGCAAATAATTAAGACCAGCAAAACAGCAAAGTAAATCAGCAATGTGTTGATCATCTCGTCAGTTCACTTCGGTAAATCAGACCTTCATCAGCTATTCGCAAACTTCACTTTACCAACAATCAGCAAGGAATGAGTTAATCTCAGTTAAGACTTAATAGGCAAAGATGAAATCCCACTTTGTAGAAGATTGGAGATGCCAGATTTCTATTGACTATTATCAAACAAGCTTACTATTCACAACTGGCGCTAGAGAAGAACAACCGGAGATACGGCGAGAATACATACTACTCGAGGAAGATAGTTAACCCGATCAACAATATTTTTACACGCAACGCCATCACTTGCGAAGAAAGGGATGATTGCAGTTCAATAATGACGAAGGGAAAAACTAGGCGAAGAGGACAATGAAGCTGCGAAGGAAAAGTTAAAAGAGAAGGAAAAGAAAAACGAGCCAAACGCAAGTACAAAGAGAGCAAGTTAAAAGTTAAATCAAAACTCCAGCGAAGGAAAAGAAAGGAGAAGAAAAGATGAAGAAAGAATACACAAAAGAGGGTAATAAGAGAATAGGTCAGGGGGATAACACTATTCTTTCGCAGATATCCGATAACACATTTGGTCCCAAGTGAAGTAAAAAATTTGGGTAGTACATGTAGTATATGTTAGTAAGAATGATAAGTAAGAAATACACCAGCAACATAACGAGAGAAAGGGTGCGAGCAACTTAGCCAATGACAGGAATAATGGAATTTTCATGACAAGGTGAACACCAAACAGAAAAGAAAAATGTAAGAAGATGAAGGATCAAACTGCAGCTGCGGGGAAATATCAACACAGTCAGTTAAAAAATGGACATAAGACGCATCAACAGAAACCCAAATATCACAGGTCAACAATCTGACAAAGAAGAAAAAAAAGACGCAGCGGAAAATAAATGATAGTCAAGTTGAATAAGAGAGAAAACAAACTTCAGATATAGAAATGTAAAGGGAGACAACAAAATAATGATCTATGCGAATCTTACCGCACTGACACAAACGAAGATTGGCACGAGATGGTGAAGTGAGCAGAGTATGCTTTCATGTTCGCGGATCGAATCCCAACCTTCGCAGACTTTTTGCATATTTTTTACTTGAAATGCTAGAGACAAAGATCACATTAAAAGAACGATATGGTCAAATTCTTTCACAAACAAGAACCAGGAAAGTTGGTTAGAGGCAAAGACAATGAACTTGAGGACGCGGGTTCAACTCATATCTCCCGCGAATTTTTATTTTTGGACTATAAGAGCTTCGCAAGCAAATCATATACTTCGCAAGAGACAACAACAGCAAACCAGAAAAGCTAAATATGAGAATGAAAGAATGAATGAAATGAAGAAAAGAATGGAAGAATGAATGAAAGAATGAAGACATGCGAAAATTTCGCACACAAAATGACAAGAAATTATCAAAGATCAGCGAAATTACAAAAGAGCTTATATGCAGAAGAATCAACAAAATGATCAGATAGAGGCAAACCTACTATGACGAAATCAGAATTTCGCAAGAGGCAAAAGTACCTAAAGTGCGTCGTAGTAGGGGGTACCTATTGCATATGAAGAAGAATCAATAAAATAACCAGAATGGGACGAACCTTTATGGCGTACACCCTAGTTCGCGAATAACATTTCGTAAGAGGCAAATGTAAGACCTAAAGTGCGTCATATAAGGGGGTATCTCTCGACATGGCTCAGGGGGAAGGTTACACCGCTCCTGAAGCCTGAGTCATGGAAATTTGGGGCCCATGAAAGCCTATCCGGAAGAGGTACCTTGGATTCCCAACTATATATAAGGTTATACCCTGGTTGGGCGACCGAGGGTCTCTTCCAAGGAGTCAGTGTATGCTCAAGGCGCCGAGGTACACGGTTGAGCCAGAGTGCCCGGGATGGATGAACCTACCCTGGCCATTCTTGGCAAGTCTTGGCATATGTTGCACTCGCCCGAAAAAACTCCACTTAGGGTGCAGTCTCGTAACCATAAACCCTATAGGTATAAGGGATAAGAGGCTGCGAAAACAACTGGTTGTTGTTAAGACCGGATGGGAGGAGCTAGTCTTGTATGGCCGATGTTTCGCCTCCTTGAAGGGGCAACCAGGGAGAAGATAAGGGCGGCACTCTCCACTAGGGAAGTGCCAAAAAAGACGCAAATGTCATGAGGCTTTGTTTTCGCAAGGAGACTTAGGCTTGTCATATTTGTGCAATGATCCTGCAGAGGCAATAATACTAACGCGAGGGTAAGACGAGATCAATGGGTCTTTACACGAAAGTGTACGGACGTCCTGCGATTTCGTCGCAAGACGGCAATGTCATGGGGCTCCATGTTCGCAAGGATATCTAGGCCTGTCATATTGTCGCAACTAAAACATCCTGTAGAGGCAAAAATACTTGGAAAATGATAAGGCAAGATCAATGGGTCTTTACATGCAAGTGTAAAGACGTCCCGCGATTTTGTCGTGATAAAAGGTAGCGGTGGGAAGACCTCTAATTAGGGAGGTCTAACTTGGAAGACCACACAAAAATGATAAGGCAAGATCAATGGGTCATTACGTGAAAATGTAAAGACATCCTGCGATCTTATCGCAATGATAAAATTCAACGTAAAGCAATAAAGAGATTATACTATTGCATGAGCACAACGCAGGAGACAGAGGAAAGATAAGAATGAAGAAATAACTCACTCATTCAACACTTTTTCAACGATTCTACCTTCGTAGATAAAGAACAGAGGCAACAATTGATTCCAGAAAAAACATCTTATGTTCTTTATTTTCTCGGCAAGAATCATTTCCAAAGAAGATGTTTACCAATGAACAACAAGAATCCTCACCAAAAATGGAATAATGACTTCGCATGAACAAGAGGCAATACTTCTTATACTTCAAGGATTAATATTTCTTATCCACTTCGCAAAGTTTGTAACTTCGCGAAAGAATGAAACATAGCATGAGGCAAAGAACATGGAGCGAGAGTTTCGCATGATGGATTCGCAATACTTCTTATATTTAGAGGATTAAGTACTTCTTATACTTCTCAAAGGATACTTCATCCTTCTTATATATTTCGAGGATTAAGTACTTCATATACTTCTTCAAGGATACTTCATACTTCGCATAATTCAAGAAACGATACTTCATAAATACTTCTCAAAGCTTCGGAACTTCGCAAAAGAATAGAGGCAAGTACGTACTTTTCAAGTCCAGTATTCTTCCGCTCGTTCCTTCATCAACAAAGACTAAAGATTATTACAACAACAGATTTTTCCTTAAAGATCGCTCTTCAAGCAATATTCAAGGAAAAAGAGGCAAGATGTAGGATTCAAATATCGCACAACATATTTTCTTAGCGTGCGAGATTCAATTATTTCCTTAACTCGCGAGAAGAGCTTGCGAGATTCATTATTTTTCATAACTCACGAGAAGGTAGCAAGACTCGCGAGAGTGTCTCGAGAGAAGGTAGCAAGACTCGCGAGAGTGTCTCGAGAGAAGGTAGCGAGAGCCTGCGAAATCATTAAAGGGCTCGCGAGAATGTCTCGAGAGAAGGTAGCGAGAACCTGCGAAATCATTAAAGGGCTCGCGAGAATGTCTCGAGAGAAGGTAGCGAGAGCCTGCGAAATCATTAAAGGGCTCGCGAGAATATGAGCTGTATGTGAGCTGTCATCCATTATGTAAACACCTATATAAAGAGGAGATCAGGAGAGAGAAAGGGGAGGACACTTTTAGGAGGAGAGAGATATTTTTAGAGAGAGATTTATTTTCTTTATCATCTTCTTCCCCAAATAATTAGATCTAGAGCTCTAGAAAATATCCATTAATGGAGATTCTCAATGTAATAAAAATGTAACCTCAACAATCATAGTGAAGAATCGTGGATGTAGATCACATTGATCGAACCACGTAAAAAATCTTATGTGTCTATTTAAATTTCTAGCACTTATATTTAAAATTTAGGTGATTAATATGATTTAGATCTACAAAATATAGTGAGGGGTGTAGTGTGGGATTTCCCGCAACTACACTTCCGACATTCAACATTAGTATGACCAATAATACAACATTTAGAACATAATTTAGGCTTCTTAAGGATTTCAAAAGGTTGAAGAAACTCTAAACCACCCACAGCAACGTGAATGTCATCAGACTTGAGTTCAGCGAAATCAATGTCGATGAGCACTGAGGCAAAGTGACCATATTCATGTGCAAAAGTTCTCTTATCAACGATAATGAGAGAACCCAGGGTTTTTCCCATGGCTAGTAACGTTTTTTCAATCCAAAACTCCATTGGGAGTCCAGGAAATTTGACCCAAGCAGTAGCACGAGATGATCTATGTTTGTCAGCATCAAAACTAGGAAACCATTCCATTAGGTTTAGTTTCTGTTGAGCAACGACCCATTGCTCAGCTTGTAAAATCTTCAATTTATCCTCTTGCGACAATAACCTGATGATGAAGAAACCCCTATTCAAAGGAACAAAGTGGACACGGCCTTCTCCAAGCTGCCATTGCAGTTCTAGTTTTTTCTTCACGTCAGCAAAATTGAGTTCTTTAAAATCTAACCTACCAATTAGGCTAAATTTCCATATCGCACACCTTTCCAAATACAGTTCATCCGGAATCGCAATAAAAGGTTTACATTCTTTCAAAGTAGGGTTTGGCAAAGAAGACATATCCACAACAGCTTTTGGAAGCTCCTTCTTGCCTTTGAGTCTATCCGCATAAGTTAATATCTTTGTAGGTTGAGGTGGATCAATATCCCCCATCTGGAATCACCAAAAGAGATGATTCAAGATGAAACGCGCTTGAAACAAATTTGAAAAAAAACAAAAACCTAAAAATCGCATGAGCAAGTTTTTAGGAGAGAGGAAAAAAATCTAATCATCGACTCAAAGAACCACCACCATAGTAAGCCTTACTCTTTTTAAATCTTGGGCATGGGCATGAAAGTACAAGCCTACGGTCTTGGGCATCTCAAAATTGATCATAGGCATGTCAAATTGAATCTTGGGCATGGGCATGAAAGCAAATCCCTACGGTCTAAGGCATCTAAAAATTGATCCTAGGCATCTCAAATTGAATCTTGGGCATGGGCATGAAAGCACAAGCCTACGGTCTTAAGCATCTCAAAATTGATCCTAGACATGTCAAATTTAAACTTGGGCATGTCAAATTAAATCTTGGGCATGGGCATGAAAGCACAAGCCTACGGTCTTGGGCATCTCAAAATTGATCCAAGACATGTCAGATTAAATCTCGGGCATGGGCATGAAAGCAAAAGCCTACGGTCTTAGGAATCCAAAAATTGATCCTAGGCATCTCAAATTGAATCTTGGGCATGGGCATGAAAGCACAAGCTTAGGGTCTTGGGCATCTCAAAATTGATCCTAGACATGTCAAATTTAAACTTGGGCATGTCAAATTGAATCTTGGGCATGGGCATGAAAGCACAAGCCTACGGTCTTGGGAATCTCAAAATTGATCCTAGACATATCAAATTGAATCTCGGGCATGGGCATGAAAGCAAAAGCCTATGGTCTTGAAAATCTACAAATTGATCCTAGGCCTCTCAAATTGAATCTTGGGCATGGGCATGAAAGCACAAGCCTACGGTCTTGGGCATCTCAAAATTGATCGTAGACATGTCAAATTTAAACTTGGGCATGTCAAATTGAATCTTGGGCATGGGCATGAAAACACAAGCCTACGGTCTTGGGCATCTCAAAATTGATCATACACATGTCAAATTTAAACTTGGGAATGTCAAATAATCTTGGGCATGGGCATGATAGCACAAGCCTACGGTCTTGGGCATCTAAAAATTGATCCTAGACATGTCAAATTCAATCTCGGTCATGTGCATGAAAGCAAAAGCCTACGGTCTTGGGAATCTAAAAATTGATCCTAGGCATCTCAAATTGAATATTGGGCATGGGCATGAAAACACAAGCCTACGGTCTTGGGAATCTCAAATTTGATCCTAGACATGTCAAATTTAAACTTGGGCAAGTCAAATTGAATCTTGGGCATGTGCATGAAAGCACAATCCTACGGTCTTGGGCATCTCAAAATTGATCCTAGACATGTCAAATTGAATCTTGGGCATGGGAATGAAAGCACAATCCTAAGGTCTTGGGCATCTCAAAATTGATCCTAGACATGTCAAATTTAAACTTGGGCATGGGCATGAAAGCATAAGCCTACGGTCTTGGGCATCTCAAAATTGATCCTAGAGATGTCAAATTGAATTTTGGGCATGGGCATGAAAGGAAAAGCCTACTGTCTTGGGCATCTCAAAATTGATCCTAGGCATGTCAAATTGAATCTTGGGCATGGGCATGAAAGGAAAAGCCTACGGTCTTGGGAATCTCAAAATTGATCCTAGTCATGTCAAATTTTAACTTGGGTATGTCAAATTGAATCTTGGGCATGGGCATGAAAGCACAAGCCTGCGGTCTTGGGAATCTCAAAATTGAACTTGGATCTGTCAAATTGAATCTTGGGCATGGGCTTGAAAGCACAAGCCTACGGTCTTGAGCATCTCAAAATTGATCTTAGACATGTCAAATTTAAACTTGGGCATGTCAAATCGAATCTTGGGCATGGGCATGAAAAACACAAGCCTATGGTCTTGGGAATCTCAAAAAAGTATCCTAGGCATGTGAAATTGAATCTTGGGCATGGGCAGGAAAGCACAAGCATACAGTCTTGGGCATCTCAAAATTGATCTTAAACATGTCAAATTTAAACTTGGGCATGTCAAATGTAATCTTGGGCATGGGAATGAAAGAACAAACCTACGGTCTTGGGAACCTCAAAATTGATCCTAGACATGTCAAATTTAAACTTGGGAATGTCAAATTGAATCTTGGGCATGGGCATGAAAGCAGAAGCCTACAATCTTGGGCATCTAAAAATTGATCCTAGGCATGTCAAATTCAATCTTGGGCATGGGCATGAAAGCACAAGCCTACGGTATTGGGCATCTCAAAATTGATCTTAGACATGTCAAATTTAAACTTGGGCATGTCAAATTGAATCTTGGGCATGGGCATGAAAACACAAGCCTACGGTCTTGGGAATCTCAAAAAATTATCCTAGGCATGTCAAAGATGGCGTAAGATTCAAGACAGCTATGATTCGATTCGTTTTGTCCACACTTATCGTGAAGCAATTTTTTCAGCAGATTCCATGGCAAAAAGAGGTTGTCTGCTAAGGAATGGTGAAGGGATGAATTATGATGAGAGACCTTATTTTCTAAGAAATTTAGAATATCCAAATGTCTCATATTTTAGATTTAAATAGTTTATAAGTTTTTGGGGTCTTTTGACCTCTTTTCTTGTAAACTTTTGTAAATATTTGCTATTCATCAATACAAATTTGGACATACCAAAAAAAAAGAATCTTGGGCATGGGCAGGAAAGCACAAGCATACAATCTTGGGCATCTCAAAATTGATCTTAAACATGTCAAATTTAAACTTGGGCATCTCAAATTGAATCTCGGGCATGGGAATGAAAGAACAAACCTACGGTCTTGGGCACCTCAAAATTGATCCTAGACATGTCAAATTTATACTTGGGAATGTCAAATTGAATCTTGGGAATGGGCATGAAAGCAGAAGCCTACAATCTTGGGCATGTCAAAATTGATCCTAGGCATGTCAAATTGAATCTTGGGCATGGTCATTAAAGCACAAGCCTACGGTCTTGGGCATCTCAAAATTGATCTTAGACATGTAAAATTTAAACTTGGGCATGTCAAATTGAATCTTGGGCATGGGCATGAAAGCACAAGCCTTAGGTCTTGGGCATCTCAAAATTGATCCTACACATGTCAAATTTAAACTTGGGCATGTCAAATTAAATATTGGGCATGGGCATGATAGCACAAGCCTACGGTCTTGGGCATCTAAAAATTGATCCTAGACATGTCAAATTGAATCTCGGTCATGGGCATGAAAGCAAAAGCCTACGGTCTTGGGCATCTCAAAATTGATCCTAGGCATCTCAAATTGAATCTTGGGCATGGGCATGAAAGCACAAGCCTACGGTCTTGGGCATCTCAAAATTGATCCTAGACATGTCAAATTAAACTTGGGCATGTCAAATTGAATCTTGGGCATGGGCATGAAAGCACAAGCCTACGGTCTTGGGCATATCAAAATTGATCATAGACATGTCAAATTGAATCTCGGGCATGGGCATGAAAGCTAAAGCCTACGGTCTTGGGAATATAAAAATTGATCCTAGACATGTCAAATTTAAACTTGGGCATCTCAAAATTGAATCTTGGGCATTTGCATGAAAGCACAATCCTACGATCTTGGGCATATAAAAATTGATCCTAGACATGTCAAATTGAATCTCGGGCATGGGCATGAAAGCAAAAGCCTACGTCTTGGGAATCTAAAAAATGATCCTAGGCATCTCAAATTGAATCTTTGGCATGGGCATGAAAGTACAAGCCTACGGTCTTGGGCATCTAAAAATAGATCCTAGACATGTCAAAATCAAACTTGGGCATGTCAAATTGAATCTTGGGGATGGACATGAAAGCACAAGCCTACGGTATTGCGCATCTCAAAATTGATCCCAGGCATGTCAAATTGAATCTTAAGCATGGGCATGAAAGCAAAAGCCTATGGTCTTGGGCATCTAAAAATTGATCCTAGACATCTCAAATTTAATCTTTGGCATGGCCATGAAAGCACAAGCCTACGGTCTTGGACATCTCAAAATTGATCCTAGACATATTAAATTTAAACTTCGGAATGTTAAACAGAATCTTGGGAATTGGGAATATCAAAATTGATCATAGACATGTCAAATTGAATCTCGGGCATGGGCATGAAAGCAAAAGCCTACGGTCTTGGGAATATAAAAATTGATCCTAGACATGTTAAATTTAAACTTGGGCATGGGCATGAAAGCAAAAGCCTGCGGTCTTGGGAATCTAAAAATTGATCCTAGGCATATAAAATTGAATCATTGGCATGGGCATGAAAGCACAAGCCTATGGTCTTGGGAATCTCAAAATTGATCCTAGACATGTCAAATTTAAACTTGGGCATGTCAAATTGAATCTTGGGCATGAGCATGAAAGCACAATCCTACGGTCTTGGGCATCTCAAAATTGATTCAATTTGACATGCCCAAATTTAAACTTGGGCATGTCAAATTGAATCTTGGGCATGGGCATGAAAGCACAAGCCTACGGTCTTGGGCATCTCAAAATTGATCCTAGACATGTCAAATTTAAAACTTGGGCATGTCAAATTGAATCTTGGGAATGGGTAAGAAAACACAAGCCTATGGTCTTTAGCATCTCAAAATTGATCCTAGGCATGTCAAATTGAATCTTGGGCATCTTAAAATTGATCCCAGACATGTCAAATTTAAACTTCAGAATGTCAAATTGAATCTTGGAAATGGGCATGAAAGCAAAAGCCTACGGTCTTAGGCATCTCAAAATTGATCCTCGGCATCTCAAATTGAATCTTGGGCATGTGCATGAAAGCACAAGCCTACGGTCTTGGGCATCTCAAAATTGATCCTAGACATGTCAAATTAAACTTGGGCATGTCAAATTGAATCTTGGGCATGGGCATGAAAGCACAAGCCTACGGTCTTAGGCATATCAAAATTGATCCTAGACATGTCAAATTGAATCTTGGGCATGGGCATGAAAGCTAAAGCCTACGGTCTTGGGCATCTAAAAATTGATCCTAGACATGTCAAATTTAAACTTGGGCCTCTCAAAATTGAATCTTGGGCATTTGCATGAAAGCACAATCCTACGATCTTGGGCATATAAAAATTGATCCTAGACATGTTAAATTGAATCTTGGGCATGGGCATGAAAGCAAAAGCCTACGGTCTTGGGAATCTAAAAATTGATCCTAGGCATCTCAAATTGAATCATTGGCATGGGCATGAAAGCACAAGCCTATGGGCTTGGGCATCTCAAAATAGATCCTAGACATGTCAAATTTAAACTTGGGCATGTCAAATTGAATCTTGGGCATGGGCATGAAAGCAAAAGCCTATGGTCTTGGGCATCTAAAAATTGATCCTAGACATCTCAAATTGAATCTTGGCATGGCCATGAAAGCACAAGCCTACGGTCTTGGACATCTCAAAATTGATCCTAGACATATTAAATTTAAACTTGGGCATGTCAAATTGAATCTTGGGCATGGGCATTAAAGCACAAGCCTACGGTCTTGGGCATATCAAAATTGATCATAGACATGTCAAATTGAATCTTGGGCATGGGCATGAAAGCAAAAGCCTACGGTCTTGGGAATCTAAAAATTGATCCTAGACATGTCAAATTTAAACTTGGGCATCTCAAAATTGAATCTTGGGCATTTGCATGAAAGCACAATCCTACGATCTTGGGCATATAAAAATTGATCCTAGACATGTCAAATTGAATCTTGGGACATGGGCATGAAAGCAAAAGCCTACGGTCTTGGGAATCTAAAAATTGATCCTAGGCGTCTCAAATTGAATCATTGGCATGGGCATGAAAGCACAAGCCTATGGTCTTGGGCATCTCAAAATATTCCTAGATATGTCAAATTTAAACTTGGGCATGTCAAATTGAATCTTGGGCATGAGCATGAAAGCACAAGCCTACGGTCTTGGGCATCTCAAAATTGATCCTACTCATGTCAAATTGAATCTTGGAAATGGGAATGAAAGCAAAAGCCTACGGTCTTGGGCATCTAAAAATTGATCCTAGGCATCTCAAATTGAATCTTGAGCACGGGCATGAAAGCACAAGCCTACGGTCTTGGACATCTCAAAATTGATCCTAGAAATGTCAAATTTAAAACTTGGGAATGTCAAATTGAATCTTGGGCATGGGCAAGAAAACACAAGCCTATGGTCTTTAGCATCTCAAAATTGATCCTAGGCATGTCAAATTGAATCTTGGGCATGGGCATGAAAGCACAAGCCTACGGTCTTGGGCATCTTAAAATTGATCCCAGACATGTCAAATTTAAACTTCAGAATGTCAAATTAAATCTTGGAAATGGGCATGAAAGCACAATCCTACGGTCTTGGGCATCTCAAAATTGATCCTAGACATGTCAAATTTAAACTTGGGCATGTCAAATTGAATCTTGGGCATGGGCATGAAAGCACAAGCCTACGGTCTTGGGCATCTCAAAATTGATCCTAGTCATGTCAAATTGAATCTTGGAAATGGGCATGAAAGCAAAAGCCTACGGTTTTGGGCATCTCAAAATTGATCATAGGCATCTCAAATTGAATCTTGGGCATGGGCATGAAAGCACAAGCCTACGGTCTTAGGCATCTCAAAATTGATCCTACACATGTCAAATTAAACTTGGGCATGTCAAATTGAATCTTGGGCATGGGCATGAAAGCACAAACCTACGGTCTTGGGCATCTCAAAATTGATCCTAGACATGTCAAATTTAAACTTGGGCATGTCAAATTGAATCTTGGGCATGGGAATGAAAGAACAAGCCTACGGTCTTGGGCTTCTCAAAATTGATCCTAGGCATCTCTAAATTGATCCTAGGCATCTCAAATTGAATCTTGGGCATGGGCATGAAAGCACAAGCCAACGGTCTTGGGCATCTCAAAATTGATCCTAGACATGTCAAATTAAAACTTGGGCATGTCAAATTGAATCTTGGGCATGGGCATGAAAGCACAAGCCTACGGTCTTGGGCATCTCAAAATTGATCATTGACATGTCAAATTTAAACTTGGGCATGTCAAATTGAATCTTGGGCATGGGCATGAAAGCACAAGCCTACGGTCTTGGGCATCTCAAAATTTGACATGCCTAGGCATGTCAAATTGAATCTTGGGCATGGGCATGAAAGCACAAGCCTACGGTCTTGGGAATCTCAAAATTGATCCTACACATGTCAAATTTAAACTTGGGCATGTCAAATTGAATCTTGGGCATGGGCATGAAAGCACAAGCCTACGGTCTTGGGCATCCCAAAATTGATCCTAGGCATGTCAAATTTAAACTTGGGCATGTTAAATTTAAACTTGGGCATGTTAAATTGAATCTTGGGCATCTCAAAATATTCCTAGAAATGTCAAATTTAAACTTGGGCATGTCAAATTGAATCTTGGGCATGGGCATCAAAGCACAAGTCTACAATCTTGGGCATCTCAAAATTGATCCTAGGCATGTCAAATTAAATCTTGGGCATGGGCATGAAAGCAAAGCCTACGGTCTTGGGCATCTAAAAATTGATCATAGGCATCTCAAATTGAATCTTGGGCATGGGCATGAAAGCACAAGCCTACGGTCTTGGGCATCTCAAAATTGATCCTAGACATGTCAAATTTAAACTTGGGCATGTCAAATTGAATCTTGGGCATGGGCATGAAAGCACAAACCTACGGTCTTGGGCATCTCAAAATTGATCCTAGACATATCAAATTTAAACTTGGGCATGTCAAATTGAATCTTGGGCATGGGCATGAAAGCACAAGCCTACGGTCTTAGGCATCTCTAAATTGATCCTAGGCATCACAAATTGAATCTTGGGCATGCGCGTGAAAGCACAATCCAACGGTCTTGAGCATATCAAAATTGATACTAGACATGTCAAATTTAAACTTGGGCATGTCAAATTGAATCTTGGGCATGGGCATGAAAGCACAAGCCTACGGTCTTGGGCATCTCAAAATTGATCATTGACATGTCAAATTTAAACTTGGGCATGTCAAATGGAATCTTGGGCATGGGCATGAAAGCACAAGCCTACGGTCTTGGGCATCTCAAAATTGAGCCTAGGCATGTCAAATTGAATCTTGGGCATGGGCATGAAAGCACAAGCCTACGGTCTTGGGAATCTCAAAATTGATCCTAGACATGTCAAATTTAAACTTGGGCATGTCAAATTGAATCTTGGGCATGGGCATGAAAGCAAAAGCCTACGGTCTTGGGCATCTCAAAATTGATCCTAGACATGTCAAATTTAAAACTTGGGCATGTCAAATTGAATCTTGGGCATGGGCAAGAAAACACAAGCCTATGGTCTTTAGCATCTCAAAATTGATCCTAGGCATGTCAAATTGAATCTTGGGCATGGGCATGAAAGCACCTTGGGCATCTTAAAATTGATCCCAGACATGTCAAATTTAAACTTCAGAATGTCAAATTAAATCTTGGAAATGGGCATGAAAGCACAATCCTACGGTCTTGGGCATCTCAAAATTGATCCTCCACATGTCAAATTTAAACTAGGGCAAGTCAAATTGAATCTTGGGCATGGGCATGAAAGCACAAGCCTACGGTCTTGGGCATCTCAAAATTGATCCTAGGCATGTCAAATTTAAACTTGGGCATGTTAAATTGAATCTTGGGCATGGGCATGAAAGTACAAGCCTACGGTCTTGGGCATCTCAAAATTGATCCTAGAAATGTCAAATTTAAACTTGGGCATGTCAAATTGAATCTTGGGCATGGGCATGAAACCACAAACCTACGGTCTTGGGCATCTCAAAATTGATCCAAGACATATCAAATTTAAACTTGTGCATGTCAAATTGAATCTTGGGCATGGGCATGAAAGCACAAGCCTACGGTCTTAGGCATCTCTAAATTGATCCTAGGCATCTCAAATTGAATCTTGGGCATGGGCATGAAAGCACAAGCTAACGGTCTTGGGCATATCAAAATTGATACTAGACATGTCAAATTTAAACTTGGGCATGTCAAATTGAATCTTGGGCATGGGAATGAAAGCACAAGCCTACGGTCTTGGGCATCTCAAAATTGATCATTGACATGTCAAATTTAAACTTGGGCATGTCAAATGGAATCTTGGGCATGCGCATGAAAGCACAAGCCTACGGTGTTGGGCATCTCAAAATTGAGCCTAGGCATGTCAAATTGAATCTTGGGCATGGGCTTGAAAGCACAAGCCTACGGTCTTGGGAATCTCAAAATTGATCCTACACATGTCAAATTTAAACTTGGGCATGACAAATTGAATCTTGGGCATGGGCATGAAAGCACAAGCCTACGGTCTTGGGCATCTCAAAATTGATCATAGACATGTCAAAATTAAACTTGGGCATGTCTAATTGAATCTTGGGCATGGGCATGAAAGCACAAGCCTACGGTCTTAGTCATCTCAAAATTGATCCTAGGCATGTCAAATTGAATCTTGGGCATGGGCATGAAAGCAAAAGCCTACAGTATTAGGCATCTAAAAATTGATCATAGGCAACTCAAATTGAATTTGCGGCATGGGCATGAAAGCACAAGCCTACGGTCTTGGACATCTCAAAACTGATCCTAGACATGTCAAATTTAAACTTGGGCATGTCAAATAGAATCTTGGGCATGGTTCATTTTTTGATAAGTCAAAAAATTGTATTGAAAAAATAATATATACAAGATAGTTAGTGAGAAAAGAGGTTACAGCAACCCCAAAAACTCACAAAACTATTTAAAACAAAAATAAGATACATTTGGTAATACAATTGAATGAACAAAAGCTGGACGACCGACATAATTAATCCTTATACTGTAGTCCAATAAACATCCACTCTTCGCCATTTTATCAGCTGCAAAATTAGCTTCACGGTATGTGTGCTCTAAAATAATAGAATCGTAAAGACTCTTGGCATCAACCCATCTTTGTTGCGCAAACCATGGCAACTTATCTTCCTCCAAGGCAGTTATCACACTAGATGAATCAGACCGAATCAAAATATTTCTATAACCCCATTGAACTGCCCATTCAAGTCCAAGAAGAATCCCATACAACTCTGCCATATAATTAGAAATAACTCCAAGACCAATGCACATCGCGCCAATAACATCACTATTAGCATTTCTAGCAACAACTCCTGCCCCTGCAACCCCAAGATTTCCCCGAGAAGCCCCGTCGCAGTAAAGCAAAAGTTTATTATGCTCAGGAGGAGACCAACGACATTCAACAGGTTCCACAAACTTCACTCTACGACATTTAACTCTGAAAAATTCAGAATCCTTAAATACTCAACAGAATTGAAAATAAACCCCTTCAATCTTGACGTGTATTCAATGATAAGATTGAGAACTCGCTGTTTGAAAAAATTCCATCACGGCTTCTTCTTCTCATACACCATCTTGTTTCGTTGATGCCACAATTCAGATCGCATCACCAAAATTGAAACCAACCACAGGTCCTTAACCATTCTACTGCAAGCTTTTTTGCTTTGTTAGCAAGCAATCAAATTATCTTTGCGGGTGAAGATTGAAAATACCTTCCAGCCAAATCCAGCCTTGCTTCGCAGCACTACAACCCCAAAGAACATGCTCCAAAGACTCCTCCTCAATTTGGCAGACGCTGCACCTAGACGGTAGAGCTATCTTGAATCTACTTTTGACTTTGTCCAGAGTTGCGCAAGCTCCCTGAAAAACTTCCAATTTTGAGCCGCCAAAGAAGGGTGAACCACGCTCTTCCACAACAGCTCAGCCTCCTCCAGAATCGTGTATTTAGTTCTCACAAGACCCCTTGCAGACCTGACAGAGAACGAACCTTTTAAATCTGGCATCCAAATCTTCTTATCACTGCCATTACTACACCTTGGCAGATTCTCCAGCACAACACCAGCGTTCGTTAGATCTTGCAAATGAACACCCTCCAACTACCACTGTTCCTGCACAATAATGTCACTAACTCTTGCATTTATATCAAGGTCAGTGTGGTTCAAAACTTCCGCTAAAGCAACAGTTCGTACCAAACATCATAAAAAGTGAAGTCGCTCTCCCATGCCCAATCAAAGATTTGGTATTGCGCATTACATCATTGTGAACCCAACGAATCCCAGGAAGAATCGAAGATTTTACTCCAGCCAACTTCAGACGACCATCTCTGCAAGTGTATTTCGTTTCCAAGAACCTAGCCCATTTCTTCTTAGAAGCTTTAATGCTCCACCACAACTTCATAATCAGCGCCTTGTTCATAGTTCTTAAGCTAGTTAGCCCAAGACCCCCTTCATGCACTGGAATGCAAATCTTTTCATACCCGACCACAAAAGCTCTAGACAAATTTGAATCTCCCGACCAAAGGAAATTACGAATCACTCTTTCACATTGTTTAACAAATTTAACAGGCCATTTATACACAGCCATGTTATGAAACGCATAGCTCGAAAGGACAGTTTTAACAAGAACCACACGATCTTGAAAGGAAAGCATCTTACTTTTATAAACCGACAGCTGATCCTTAAGCTTGTCCACAACATTACTAATATGACTATACTTCACCACTCCAGGCATCACCTTAACCCCCAAATAACGATCCGGGAAATAAATAACTTCCATGCCTAAGAAATCCACAATTGTTTGACGCCTATTCGAAGACCCACCTCCAAAATAAATTTTGCTTTTCTCCCTACAAACACGCTGACCAGAAGCCTGTTGATAATCATCCAGCAGCTTCACCAAGTTTGTCAGACTCTTCATATTTCCCTTGCAAAAGATCATAATATCATCAGCAAAAAATAAATGAGTTGGAGCAATACCATTTCGCTTCACCATATGAGTCATGCTTTTATTTTGAAAGAGCTTAGTGATGTTCCTACTTAGAACATCCTCTATCAAAACAAAAATAAGAGGGGAAAGAGGATCCTCCTGACGCAAACCCATATTAATCTTAAAGAAACCCTCCGGACTCCCATTAAGAAAAATACAAATTCTAGCAGAATTCAGAATATTGTGAATCCAAGTACACCAATCCTCCGAAAAACCATACCTTCTGAATACCTCCAAAACAAAAGACCAACTGATTGTATCAAAAGCCTGAGAAATATCAAGTACAATCCTACGGTCTTGGGCATCTCAAAATTGATCCTAGACATGTCAAATTTAAACATGGGCATATCAAATTGAATCTTGGGCATGGGCATGAAAGCACAAGCCTACGGTTTTGGGCATCTCAAATTGATCCTAGACATGTCAAATTTAAACTTGGGCATGGGCATGAAAGCACAAGCCTACGGTCTTGGGAATCTCAAAATTGATCCTAGACATGTCAAATTGAATCTTTGGCATGGACATGAAAGCACAAGCCTACGGTCTTGGGCATCTAAAAATTGATCCTAAAACATGTCAAATTGAATCTTGGGCATGGGCATGAAAGCAAAAGCCTACGGTCTTGAGCATCTAAAAATTGATCCTAGACATCTCAAATTGAATCTTGGGCATGGGCATGAAAGCACAAGCCTACGGTCTTGGACATCTCAAAATTGATCCTAGACATATCAAATTTAAACTTGTGCATGTCAAATAGAATCTTGGGCATGGGCATGAAAGCATAAGCCTAAGGTATTGGGCATCTCAAAATTGATCCTAGACATGTCAAATTTGAACTTGGGCATGTCATTTTTTTTGGTAAGTCCAAAATTGTATTAAGAAATAACCAGAATTACAAAGAAGGTCATAATAAAAGAGGTAAAAGAACCCCAAAAACTTACAACCTAATCAAAACGAAAATAAGATACATATGGTAATTCAATAGACAAGATGAAATCTGGCCTTGTATCATAACTAAGACCCTCTCCTTATTCCAAAGCGCAACCTCGTTTTGGCCATGCAATCAGCCGCAAAATTAGCTTCTCTATAGGTATGAACGAAACGAATATTGTTATAATTTGCCTTCACTGCCACCCATCTTGGTCTTAAGAACCACGGAACTGCATTAGCATCACCGGAGAAGACTAAAACAGCACTCATAGAGTCTGTTCTAATGCAAATATTACCAACTTCAAACTTCACAGCCCATTCAAGACCAACAATCACACAAAATAGCTCAGCCAAGTAATTCGTTGGCACACCAAAACCCACACTCATAGCACCTATCACGTGAGCATTTGCATCCCTAACAACCACACCAGCACCCGCCCTTCCTGGATTGCCTCGAGACGCACCGTCACAACAAAGCATCATTTCATGGTCCTGAGGAGGTTCCCAAAAGCACTCCTTAGGAACAACTTGTTTAATCTGTGTATGGCGAACTCTGAAAAAAGAGAGAACCTGAAGATCCTCTTGTGTATTGAACATACATCCCTTGAGTCTAATTGAATAGTCATGAATCTGATTAAAAACTTTTTTTGGAAGAACACCCAGCTAACTTTTTGATTACCATAGACAAAGGCATTGCGAGTCATCCACAATTCCGATCTGATGACTAAAATGGCCGGCAGCCATAAGTCTTTAACCATCCTACTCCTACCTTTGGCAGCTTTATATGAAGTAGTGAAATTTTGATGAGGGAGTAAATTAAAGACGTCTGAAATCCAGTCCCAAGCTTTGGCCGCAAAGGTACACGACCATAGAATGTGATGCAACGATTCCTCTTGACAATTACATAGACAGCATTTGTTAACAACATGATGTTTAAATCTACTTCTTACCTTGTCCAGAATTGCGCACGCACCCCTCAGAATTTTCCAATTTCTAGCCGCAAGTGCTGGATGAACTGAAGGTCTCAACAAAAGGATAGTTCCCTCAACATCCTGTTGCCTTGTACGCAACAAATTTTTGGCCGATCGGACTGAGAAAAGTCCTTTATAATCTGGCTTCCACACCCTATAATCAGCACACCCCGTTGGAATTGGCAGATTTTCCAAGTCCACTCCAGCTGCAAGCATGTTTAAACGCACCTCCTCAGTGAACACCCACGCCCCATCATGAATAGCTTCACTTACCATAATGTGACGCTGCAAATTTTCATGCCCTATGGAATCTGCATTGCAAGTATCTCCACACCAAGTATCAAAATACAAGGAGGTATTTCTACCATCTCCAATCAACATCCTAGAATTAGACTGAACCTCGTTATACACCCATTTAAAACCCAAAAGAATAAATGATTTCTTATAACCCACCAACTGACCTTTTCTCCCAAAAAAATTTGCACGCATATAACACGCCCAAGCTCTTTTTGAGTTGCAAATATTCCAGCAAAGTTTCATAAGCATGGCCTTATTCATAACCCTCATTTGAGTTAAACCAAGACCACCTTCATTATAAGGAGCACAAATCTTATCATATGAAACTACAAAAGATCTACTTACTTGAGAATCTCCCGACCACAAGAAGTTTCGAATAGCAGCCTCACATTGTTGTATGAATTTTCTAGGCCATTTATAAACAGCCATATTGTGAATAGAATAGCTCGCAATCACCGACTTAACCAACACCACTCTATATTGAAAAGAAAGCATTCTCCCCTTCCAACCTGCTAACTGATCTTTGATTTTTTTCCACCACATTGCTAATATGATGATACTTAACGGCACCTGGCATGATTTTCGCCCCAAATATCTATCCGGAAAAGAAACAATATTCATGTCTAAAAATTCAGCAATAGTGGATCTCCTCCTAAAGAGCCTCCCCATAATAAATCTTGCTTTTTTCACGACTAACAGTTTGGCCCGAAGCACGTTGATAAGTACCAAGAAGCGCAACCAAGTTCCTTAGACTATTCATATTTCCTTTGCAAAAAATCATGATATCATCCGCAAATAATAAATGAGTTGGAGAAATACCTTTCCTGGTGACCATGGTAGAAATTTTCTTCTCTCGAAATAACTTCGTAATATTTCTACTCAAGACATCTTAAATCAAAACAAAAATCAAAGGCGATAAAGGATCACCTTGCCTTAGACCCCTGTTTATACTTAAAAAACCTTCTGGGCTACCATTGACAAGAATAGAGATTCTAGCTGACTTTAAAATCTGCAAAATCCAATTACACCAAGCATCCGAAAAACCATATTCCTTAAAAACAACCAAGATAAAAGGCCAACTAACCGTGTCAAAAGCCTGAGTGATATCAAGCATCAAACCCACATTACCTTCCTTGCGCTTAATATGGAGCTCATACACCATCTCCGAAGCTAAACAGATGTTTTCATGTATATTCTTACCCTTCATAAAAGCCACTTGTTCCTTAGAAACCAAGTTGTTCAGCACACTCCCCAATCTGGTAGCAAGAATTTTTGTAAAAATCTTGAAAAAGAAATTACTTAGACCAATTGGTCTAAAATTCTTCAGCGTATTAGCACCTCTTTCCTTAGGAAGCAACAACAACAAGCTAGAGTTAACACCATGTGGGATAAAATTATTGGTCCAGCAAATTACCAAGTCCTCACTAATGATTTCCCAACAATGTATGTAGAAAAAGCCTGCAAAACCATCCGGACCTGGGGCACTATCAGCACCCAAGTCAAAAACATCCTCATGAATCTCCTCAACAGTAGGTAAACGGTCCATAGAAGTACTCTCCTCATCCGAAATACGATTATGCTCTATATCAAAAAGAGAGTTATCCAAAACTGAACTGTCCCCATTGAACTTAGCTTGAAAGTAATTTACAGCCATGTCTCGAATTTGATCACAATCAGTAACCGTATCACCCGAGTCATTAATCAGCTCCGAAATAGTATTATCACTCCTTCGCATACGAATGCTATTATGGAAAAAACTAGTATTACTAGCCCCTTCCATCAACCATTGATTTATAGATTTCTGCTTCAACATAGTCACCAGTTGCAAGCGGATATCATTCACTTCAACTTGAGCATCTTTCATGTAATTTTGATTCTCAATATTGAAAGGATCATCATCAGTCTCCCTCATAGCTCCTTCAAGCCGAAGCTGCGCTTGTTTAAGTTTTACATGAACATTACCAAAAACTAGCTGATTCCATAACTTCATCTCACCTTGAGACGCTTCAATTTTTGAGGAAAAATAAAAGCCGGAGACCCAACCAAAGGAGCGTTCCAACTATCACGAACCATTCTCATAAAGTCCGCATGAAGAAACCACATCTTTTGAACATGGAAAGGAGCTCTACGAGGACGAGTATTTATAAACGGATAACCAATAAGGGGAGAATGGTCAGAAACTTCCCTAGGAAGAGCTTTACACCGCCAATTCTCAAAACGATTCAACCAAAGTTCATTGATAACTGCCCGATCAAGCTTGCAAATAATTCTTCTCGCACCCGACTGCCTATTGGACCAAGTAAACTTACTTCCCAAAGGTTTATTATAACAAAAAAACGTAATTACAATAATTACAAGATGGGAGGCTCAAGGCCTCCCCACCCCCATAAACCAAAGGGGCAGGAAAACTCTAAAAGCTCATAAAATAAGCTCATAAACAGAAATAAATAACAGAAAGAGAAATACTAGGAACATTAAAATCGTTTGCGCCCCTTGTTTCCAACTCTAAAATTCCTCTTCTTGGAATGAAGACCAGCAATTATTTGTGTCAAATCAAGGTCTCCATAAGGATGCTTGTTCATCTTCATAAATATCATCATATTCATCTTCATCTGAAGCATAATTACCACCAGGAATAAGCTTAATAGGAGATTGAGCTTTTTTCTTAGGTGCCATTCTATCCATTAGCTCTTTTTTCTCCTTGAAATAGTCTTGTCTAAAGGCTGGATTCCTAATAAAATTTTCACGCACTTCAACATTCTCAATGTTACTTGCCTCCTCTAATTCCTCCATAGATAAAATATTATTAATATCAAACCCGGTTGTTGTTTCCTTGTTACTTGCCTCCTCTAACTCCAAGCTAGCATCAGATTGCAAAGACCGCAAGGCCAACAGTTTTGCAGCTTTCTTGGCTACTTTTCTAGCTTGTTTCCTTGCTATAATATCAGCATCAACTTCACCCCATTCTTTCGACCCCATACTAATGTCTGAACCACTAGAAACATCTTGTTCCTCCTCTACCAAATCCTCACTAGAAACATTAGCAAGGCCTAACTCAGAAGCTAGAGCATGAAAGCACAAGCCTACGGTCTTGGGCATATCAAAATTGATCCTAGACATGTCAAATTGAATCTCGGGTATGGGCATGAAAGCAAAAGCCTACCATCTTGGGAATCTAAGAATTGATCCTAGGCATCTCAAATTGAATCATGTGCATGGGCATGAAAGCATAATCCTACGGTCTTAGGCATCTCAAAATTGATCCTAGACATGTCAAATTTAAACTTGGGCATGTCAAATTGAATCTTGGGCATGGGCATGAAAGCACAAGCCTACGGTCTTGGGCATCTCAAAATTGATCCTAGACATGTCAAATTTAAACTTGGGCATGTCAAATTGAATCTTGGGCATGGGCATGAAAGCACAAGCCTACGGTCTTGGGCATCTCAAAATTGATCCTAGACATGTCAAGTGAATCTTGGGCATGGGCATGAAAGTAAAAGCCTACGGTCTTGAGCATCTAAAAATTGATCCTAGACATCTCAAATTGAATCTTGGGCATGGGCATGAAAGCACAAGCCTACGGTCTTGGATATCTCAAAATTGATCCTAGACATATCAAATTTAAACTTGGGCATGTAAAATTGAATCTTGGGCATGAGCATGAAAGCACTAGCCTACGGTCTTGGGCATATCAAAATTCATCCTAGACATGTGAAATTGAATCTCGGGCATGGGCATTAAAGCAAAAGCCTACGGTCTTGGGAATCTAAAAATTGATCCTCGGCATGTCACATTGAATCTTTGGCATGGGCATGAAAGCACAAGCCTACGGTCTTGGGCATCTCAAAATAGATCCTAGACATGTCAAATTCAAACTTGGGCATGTCAAATTGAATCTTGGGGATGGACATGAAAGCACAAGCCTACGGTCTTGGGCATCTCAAAATTGATCCTAGACATATCAAATTTAAACTTGGGCATGTCAAATAGAATCTTGGGCATGGGCATGAAAGCAAAAGCTTAAGGTATTGGGCATCTCAAAATTGATCCCAGACATTTGAAATTTTAACTTGGGCATGTCAAATTGAATCTTGGGCATGGGCATGAAAGCACAAGCCCACGGTCTTGGGCATATAAAAATTGATCCTAGACATGTCAAATTGAATCTCGGGCATGGGCATGAAAGCAAAAGCCTACGATCTTGGGAATCTAAAAATTGATCCTAGGCATCTCAAATTGAATCTTTGGCATGGGCATGAGAGCACAAGCCTACGGTCTTGGACATCTCAAAATTGATCCTAGATATATTAAATTTAAACTTGGGCATGTCAAATAGAATTTTGGGCATGGGCATGAAAGCACAAGCCTACGGTCTTGGGAATATCAAAATTGATCATAGACATGTCAAAATGAATCTCGGGCATGGTCATGAAAGCAAAAGCCTACGGTCTTGGGAATATAAAAATTTATCCTAGACATGTCAAATTTAAACTTGGGCATCTCAAAATTGAATCTTGGGCATTTGCATGAAAGCACAATCCTACGATCTTGGGCATATAAAAATTGATCCTAGACATGTTAAATTGAATCTCGGGCATGGGCATGAAAGCAAAAGCCTAAGGTCTTGGGAATCTAAAAATTGATCCTAGGCATCTCCAATTGAATCTTTGGCATGGGCATGAAAGCACAAGCCTATGGTCTTGGGCATCTCAAAATAGATCCTAGACATGTCAAATTTAAACTTGGGCATGTCAAATTGAATCTTGCGCATGAGCATGAAAGCATAAGCCTACGGTCTTGGGCATCTCAAAATTGATCCTACTCATGTCAAATTGAATCTTAGAAATGGGCATGAAAGCAAAAGCCTACGGTCTTGGGCATCTAAAAATTGATCCTAGGCATCTCAAATTGAATCTTGAGCACGGGCATGAAAGCACAAGCCTACGGTCTTGGACATCTCAAAATTGATGCTAGAAATGTCAAATTTAAACATGGGCATGTCAAATAGAATCTTGGGCATGGGCATGAGCTTACGGTCTTGGGCATCTCAAAATTGATCCTAGACATGTCAAATTTAAAACTTGGGCATGTCAAATTGAATCTTAGGCATGGGCAAGAAAACACAAGCCTACGGTCTTTAGCATCTCAAAATTGATCCTAGGCATGTCATTCTTAGGCATGGGCATGAAAGCACAAGCCTACGGTCTTGGGCATCTTAAAATTGATCCCAGACATGTCAAATTTAAACTTCAGCATGTCAAATTAAGTCTTGGGCATGGGCATGAAAGCACAATCCTACGGTCTTGGGCATCTCCAAATTGATCCTAGACATGTCCAATTTAAACTTGGGCATGTCAAATTGAATCTTGGGCATGGGTATGAAAGCACAAGCCTACGGTCTTGGGCATCTCAAAATTGATCCTAGACATGTCAAATTCAAACTTGGGCATGTCAAATTGAATCTTGGGGATGGACATGAAAGCAAAAGCCTACGGTCTTGGGCATCTCAAAATTGATCCTCGACATATCAAATTTAAACTTGGGCATGTCAAATAGAATCTTGGGTATGGGCATGAAAGCAGAAGCCTAAGGTATTGGGCATCTCAAAATTGATCCTAGACATGTCAAATTTGAACTTGGGCATGTCAAATTGAATCTTGGGCATGGGCATGAAAGCTTTTTTTTTTTTTGTTAAGTCCAAGGTTTATTATAACAAAAAAACGTAATTACAAGAATTACAAGATGGGAGGCTCAAGGCCTCCCCACCCCCATAAACCAAAGGGGCAGGAAAACTCTAAAAAGAACTCATAGAAAAAGCTCCTAAACACTAAAATAAAAGCATAAAGAAGAAAAATAGAACATTAAAAACGTTTTCTCCCCTTTCCAACTCTAAAATTCTTCTTCTTGGGAATGAGACCAGCAATTATTTGAGTCAAATCATAGTCTCCATAAGTCTCCTTTTATTTATCTTCATAATCCACATAGCCATAATCCCCTTCATTTTCATCTGAAGCATAATTACCACCCGAAACAAGCTTAATAGGAGATTGAGCTTTCTTCTTAGTTGACATTCTATCCATTTGCTCCTTTTTTTCCTTGACATAGTCTTTTCTAAAAGCTGGATCTCTAATGAAATTAGCACGCACTTCATCAATCTGAATAGTACTTGCCTCATCTAGTTCTTCTGTAGACAAAATATTATCCATATCAAAAACATGTTCCTCCAACCCTTCTTGAGTATCCTTGTTTTGCTCACGGCTTGGAATTTCCTCATTAGACTTTGAATTCATAGCTATGATCTTAGCATCTTTCTTGGCCACTTTTCTAGCTTGTTTCCTTGCTAGAATATCTGCATCAACTTCACCCCAATATTTCAAACCCATACTTATATCTGAGTCACTTGAATCAACTTGTTCCTCGTCCACCAAAGCCTCACTAGAATCATTATCAAGGCCTAACTCAGAAGCTAGAGCACCATACTTATTATTCACCATTAGTTCAGTTTGAAAAAGAGCATCCACAAGAGGAGTTTCAAAAGATTTAAATTTAAAAGTTGTACCCTTAGTAGGTGAATTCTTACCCTTAATCAAGTTTTCCAATCCTCTTTGAATGACCACAGCTTAGAATTAGACGCAAAATTGGAATCCAAAACTGAGACACTCTTGTTCACGGACTTTGGCTTTGAAAAAGTTTCCAAAACTAAGTTTGGAACAGACCCTGACTTTGTATTCAAACCATGAGAGAAATTCACGGCCTGATCTTGCACGGACATAACCTCAGGGTTCCTCTTGGTCACGGACTCTTGCTGAGCTGAGTATGTTGTTACGGACTTTGTTTTCAAACTATGAGAGATATTCTCGGCCTGATCTTACACGGACAAAACCTCAGAGTTCTTCTTGGTCACGTTTGCATTCAAACCCTGAGGACGTACAGAATGAATATTCTGTTTGGAAACGGACTCAGAGTTCTCTTTAGACACGGAAGTTGGCTGAATAGCCAAATCCCCGCACAAGCAAGCCGATTCCACGGATTTGAATATTTGCTTGATTCTCTGGCGGAAAGTCTGCATGATTAGAATTTTTACGTGCAGCTACATCCTTTTTTGCTGCAATAATATTTTTACAACGAATCAATTTGAGCTGAGCTTCTCTATATTCAATAAAAGCGTTATTAAGCTCTTCTTCCATCTGTATCATCAGCTGATAGGGTGTAGAATACATCCTATTTACTATCTATTGTTTATGCTTTCTTTGCTATTTTTCTTGTAAATTATGTATTTTACGCTTGTTTTGAGTTTTATAGCTACTATGGAGTCGCACGGAGGAAAGGAAGAAGAAATCACCCAATTTGAGCCAAAAGGGCAAAATTGTCATTTCAGAGGCAAACACTATCTGGAGCCCAGCCAAGGTTAAGGGGCAACTCTTTTAGAGGAGTGATAAACACAGACCAGCTAAGGTTAAGGGACTGCCATTGGGTGGTCGGATCTAGGCACAATGGGTGCAAATAGACGCCCCATTTTTAAAGCCCTGATTAGGTCGAATCAAGAAGAGATATTCTTCTCTTATCTTTTCCTTTGTTCCTTTACTGAGCTGCTAAAGATATTCATGGGAGATTATGATGGGAGATTGCTCACGGTTTTGGAAAGAATTGAACGATAAATAAGAAAGCATCATTGAAATTAAAGAGAGGAAGATCAGAACTGCAACAAAAGCTAGGGTTCGATGTAACCTGAGATTGAATGATTTTCTTTTCTTGAGATTCAGATGGGAAAATGAATTGGGTTGGTTTTGTGAAAGATGCGAGATGGTGATTCGGAGTTTTGTAGTTTGGTGGAGGATGATTCATTGGATATTTATTATCAAGATCGATCTTTGGGTTTGATGATGAATTCGATGGCGATTGAAGAGATATCGAGATGTATTTGAATCTGTGGGTTAGTCCCTAATTTGAATCTGCTGGTGAATCTGTGTAAAGGGTTTGGAGAATTGGAAGTGATAAAGCTCGAGAAACTAAGACCTGTGATGATTGAAACTGGGAGAGAGATGCCGAACAGAGTGTGGGTGTTTGTCTGGGTCAAGTTTGAGAAGAAAATGGGTTTTAGTGCTGTGTGGGAAACGCTGAAGCAATGAGTTCAGGGAAGAGCTGATGGGTGCAATGAAGTGTTGGTGCTGCTCAAAGGGATTTGATAATGGCTGGCAATCTCTACAATTGAGACAGATGAAGCTGTTGTTGTTTGTGATGAGTTCTGTTAGTCGATTGAAGAACATAGTTAGGTTGTAGACAGATTCGATTAGTGAAGATGATGCTCAAAGCTCAGAGAAGATTCAGATGAGTTCAGGGAAGCTGGAATTGAGATGATGTCAGTTGCAGTAGCAGAAATAAGGAGAATGAGAATGACGCAGTTGAGAAAATGGGTTGTCAAATTAAGTACCAGAAGTTGGGTTTGGATGGAAGTAATGGTGGTGCTGTTGAATCTATGGGTTCTTGTTGATGTCGAGTTTGAATCAGCTGGAGAAGAATTAGAAGATTGGTTGGCTTGAGATGGTGCTATTGTTATGGTTCAAGGGCAGGTTTGAAGCTGCAGTAAGGCACTGGTGGGAGCTGAACTGAGAGAAGAACCAGATGGTTGCCATGGGTATTTTCTGCTGTGTCTCAGGGTCTGGAGATGAATTGAGCTGCTGCTATTGACCTAGCTAGAGAATGTTGCAGTTGCGGTTTTATGCTTGCTGAGAAGAGGAAGTCCTTGGAGCTGAAATGAGGCGATGGAGATGACAATGGAATTGAACCTGAGATAGGCAGAGAAGAGCAAAATGAGAAGTGTTACGGAGGTTGAAGTGATTTTATGAGATTGATGATTTTGCGGGGATATAGAGTGTGTTTGATGAATTATATAGAGATGGAGTCAGTAAATGAGTAATTGCAGCTGAGTACAAGGAAAAGGCAGAGCTGGTGCTAGCTAGTAGTGGTGATGGCAAATGACCGAAATTGCAGTGTGTAGGTGATGGCTGTTGCAGGCAAATTACAGGGGATTTTAGGTTGTGGCTCTGAGATGAATGATGGATCTGCAAAGATGGTGGATGTGCAGGCTTTAAGATGTTGTGCAGCTATGATATTAGCTAGGAAGTGAAGAGAAGATGACAAGGGTTGTTGCTAATGGCAATGCAGGGCCATCATGGCTGTGCGGAGGTGGTGAAGCACAATGATTGTGCTGTACGCAAAATGGCCTTGGCCAAGAACCCAACTCAGCCTTGTCACTCAGTTAACACCCTACTCGACGACGACTGTTACGACTCGGTCGACTCTTCTCGACTCGGTCTGACAACTCACATACTGACTCGGTGATTGACCGAGTCCTGACTCAAACTGACCCGTTAACCCGATCGAACTGACCCGTTGACCGGTGACCGGGCGGACTTTGCCGGTCACCTGAAATAGTTAACCGGCGATTTTTCCGTGGATTAAAGCCATAATACCGTTTTTCCCATGAGCCAAAAAAATTCCAAAATTTTCTGCGGACTTCTCTCATGGGTATGAAGACTTGGACTAGGAATCGGATGGATAATTGGGCTCAAATTTGGAAAGAGAAGATGGAAGAGTTGAGAAAGGCTTGGATTTGGAAATTAAATTGCTAAAGGAAAAGGATTCTATTCCTTGGAAGATTTGGAGAATATTGAAGCCTATAAATAGAGAAGTTACACATATCTTTTCACACACCTCTCTACACACACAACACTTCTCTTTTCTTTATTCTTTGTGTGAACTCCTTAACATGAGTAGCTAATTTTATTATTGATTGAGGATGAATTCCTAGTTTTTAACATGTTTTGAGTTTTGTTTTAAATCTACTTTGAAGTTTTTCACATGATTATCGTTTGTTTTTACTAATAGGAATGTTTATACATTCATGGTTGATTGATAGATTGTTTAGGTGGCCAACTAAATTGATTTGTTAATTTGATCTAAAGATAGTGAAAGTTAGGGGATAAGTAATCGTTTCTTGACTATTTACATAAGTAGCAAACACGAGACCTTGCGGAGGGATTCCAGTGGAGCAATTGTGTGTGAAAACAACGTTAGCAAGTAGACCTTGATCTAAGAGTCTAACTACTAATATTAACCTAATAAGTTCATAAATCTTAATGCGTTTATTTAAATTACATCTAGAGTGATCTACTACTAGGTGGTTTGGTAAATAGAATCCGATAGTCGAGAACTTAGTATCCAGGTGATACTGAGGATTTAGGGGTTTAGCATCTGATCTAGCTTTACCTACGGTTGGTGATAATTTGTGACTAATAACAAGTAGAAAAGAACATAACTTGATTCATTGTTTTGCAACGAAGAAGGATTCCTTGGTCTTGTCTCTCTTATTGATTTCAACTTTATCTTTTAATTGCTTTGTTTATTTTCTTTTGCTTTTTACACCCCCCCTTTTGTGACAATTTTTACAACTAGAATCTCTTGCTCCTCGTGGGAACGAACTTGACTTCCATTATATTATTTAATTGAGTGGAAATATTAATTAATTTGATTGCACCTACGACACGCATCATCAGCACACTCTTGAAGTGAAGAAACATTAGAAGCAGCGCTGGTAGTTGTTTTTTCCTTTGCTGCAATATCATGAGTTTTGCAAGCAATATCATCAGATTGGCCAACTATAAGTGAGACAGAATTAACATGACCAGCATTCTCCTTAAGCCGAATCTATAGTCTTCTTTTCTTTCTAAATGATTTGGTTGTTTTTCCCTCTTTGCCATCCTTAATATTCACAAGCAGTGACCTCTTTTCAACATTAGAACCTCCCAAAATTTTCTTTGCAGCAAGGCGATTCTCAAATTTGTGACCCATAAACTTACAGTGAGTGCAAAATTTGACATTCTCTAGGTCTTGAATTTCAATATATTGCCAGAACTCCTTTCCATTTGCTTTCACGCGAATTCTTTTAGGAATCAACTTAGCAAAGTCAATATCAATCAGAACTGCAGCATAGTTTCCAACATCATGATCCAAAGTCTTTTGATCGATAGCAATCGGTTTCCCAATAATTTTAGCAATGGATAGAAGAATTTTCTTTGTCCATAACTCAATGTACAAACCAGGGAAACTTACCCAAACTGAAGCTCGTGTAGTTTGTTGTCTTTCTGGATCAAAGTTTGGGTAAAAATTAAAAACCCTAAGTTGTTGATTCTGTATAACCCAAGTATCACCATGCCAAACACGATCCTTGTCCTCAGCTGAAGTTAACTTTATGATAAAAAACCCTTTTGTCATTGGAACTAGCTTGCATCTTCCAAAGACCAAAACCCCATTGTTCTTCCAAACTCTTTTGAACATCAGCAAGTTTTAAACCCTTGAAGTTCAATTTCCCTATGAGACCGAACTCGAAATATATCACGTCCCTCTTGAAGAAGATCATTAGGCAAAACCAAAGATGGTTCTTCTAAATATGTTGACGCCTCGGGGAGGGATAAGAAATCGAATACATTAACATATATGGTTTTTTACCCTTAACTAAATCAGCAAAAGATACCTTATTTTTCCCATGATTATTCACGTTCGAATCAGGGTTTTCCCCCATCCCAAATCACCAAAAGATGATCAAGGATGAAGGAAAACGTGAAAAAAATTGAAACCCTAAGAAAATCGCCAACAATTTTTGGAGAGAAAAAAACGCAGTGATAAAGCTTACAATGGGCATGAAAGCACAAGCCTACGGTCTTGGGCATATAAAAATTGATCCTAGACATGTCAAATTGAATCTCAGGCATGGGCATGAAAGCAAAAGCCTACGGTCTTGGGAATCTAAAAAATAATCCTAGGCATCTCAAATTGAATCTTTGGCATGGGCATGAAAGCACAAGCTTACGGTCTTGGGCATCTCAAAATTGATCCTAGACATGTCAAATTAAAACTTAGGCATGTCAAATTGAATCTTGGGGATGGACATGAAAGCACAAGCCTACGGTCTTGGGCATCTCAAAATTGATCCCAGGCATGTTAAATTGAATCTTGGGCATGGGCATGAAAGCAAAAGCCTATGGTCTTGGGCATCTAAAAATTGATCCTAGACATCTCAAATTGAATCTTGGGCATGGGCATGAAAGCACAAGCCTACGGTCTTGGACATCTCAAAATTGATCCTAGACATATTAAATTTAAACTTCGGCATGTCAAATAGAATCTTGGGCATGGGCATGAAAGCACAAGACTACGGTCTTGGGCATATCAAAATTGATCATAGACATGTCAAATTGAATCTCGGGCATGGGCATGAAAGCAAAAGCCTATGGTCTTGGGAATATAAAAATTGATCATAGACATGTCAAATTTAAACTTGGGCATCTTAAAATTGAATCTTGGGCATTTGCATGAAAGCACAATCCTACGATCTTGGGCCTATAAAAATTGATCATAGAAATGTCAAATTGAATCTAGGACATGGGCATGAAAGCAAAAGCATACGGTCTTGGGAATCTAAAAATTGATCCTAGGCATCTCAAATTGAATCATTGGCATGGGCATGAAAGCACAAGCCTATGGTCTTGGGCATCTCAAAATAGATCCTAGACATGTCAAATTTAAACTTGGGCATGTCAAATTGAATTTTGGGCATGAGCATTAAAGCACAAGCCTACGGTCTTGGGCATCTCAAAATTGATCCTAGTCATGTCAAATTGAATCTTGGAAGTGGGCATGAAAACAAAAGCCTACGGTCTTGGGAATCTAAAAATTGATCCTAGGCATCCCAAATTGAATCTTGAGCACGGGCATGAAAGCACAAGCCTACGGTCTTGGACATCTCAAAATTGATCCTAGAAATGTCAAATTTAAATTTGGGCATGTCAACTACAATCTCGGGCATGGGCATGAAAGCAAAAGCCTACGGTCTTGGTCATCTCAAAATTGATCCAAGACATGTCAAATTTAAAACTTGGGCATGTCAAATTGAATCTTGGGAATGGGCAAGAAAACACAAGCCTATGGTCTTTAGCATCTCAAAATTGATCCTAGGCATGTAAAATCTTGGGCATGGGCATGAAAGCACAAGCCTACGGTCTTGGGCATCTTAAAATTGATCCCAGACATGTCAAATTTAAACTTCAGAATGTCAAATTAAATCTTGGGAATGGGCATGAAGGCACAATCCTACGGTCTTGGGCATCTCAAAATTGATCCTATACATGTCAAATTTAAACTTGGGCATGTCAAATTCAATCTTAGGCATGGGCATCACAACACAAGCCTACGGTATTGGGCATCTCAAAATTGATCCTAGGCATGTCAAATTGAATCTTGGGCATGGGCATGAAAGCAAAAGCCTACGGTCTTGGGCATCTATAAATCGATCATAGGCATCTCAAATTGAATCTTGGGCATGGGCATGAAAGCACAAGCCTACGGTCTTGGGCATCTCAAAATTGATCCTACACATGTCAAATTAAACTTGGGAATGTCAAATTGAATCTTGGGCATGGGAATGAAAGCACAAACCTACGGTCTTGGGCATCTCAAAATTGATCCTAGACATGTGAAATTTAAACTTGTGCCTGTCAAATTGAATCTTGGGCATGGGCATGAAAGCACAAGCCTACGGTCTTAGGCATCTCTAAATTGATCCTAGGCATCTCAAATTGAATCTTGGGCATGCGCATGAAAGAACAAGCCAACGGTCTTGGGCATTTCAAAATTGATACTAGACATGTCAAATTTAAACTTGGGCATGTCAAATTTAATCTTGGGCATGGGCATGAAAGCACAAGCCTACGGTCTTGGGCATCTCAAAATTGATCGTTGACATGTCAAATTTAAACTTGGGCATGTCAAATTAAATCTTGGGCATGGCCATGAAATCACAAGCCTACGGTCTTGGGCATCTCAAAATTGAGCCTAGGCATGTCAAATTGAATCTTGGGTGTGGGCTTGAAAGCACAAGCCTATGGTCTTGGGAATCTCAAAATTGATCCTACACATGTCAAATTTAAACTTGGGCATGTCAAATTGAATCTTGGGCATGGGAATGAAAGCACAAGCCTACGGTCTTGGGCATCTCATAATTGATCCTAGGCATGTCAAATTTAAACTTGGGCATGTCAAATTGAATCTTTTGCATGGGCATGAAAGCACAAGCCTACGGTCTTGGGCATCTCAAAATTGATTCTAGAAATGGCAAATTTAAACTTGGGCATTTCAAATTGAATCTTGGGCATGGGCATCAAAGCACAAGTCTACGGTCTTGGGCATCTCAAAATTGATCCTAGGCATGTCAAATTGAATCTTGGGCATGGGCATGAAAGCAAAAGCCTACGGTCTTGGGCATCTAAAAATTGATCATAGGCATCTCAAATTGAATCTTGGGCATGGGCATGAAAGCACAAGCCTACGGTCTTGGGCATCTCAAAATTGATCCTACACATGTCAAATTAAACTTGGGAATGTCAAATTGAATCTTGGGCATGGGCATGAAAGCACAAACCTACGGTCTTGGGCATCTCAAAATTGATCCTAGACATGTGAAATTTAAACTTGTGCATGTCAAATTGAATCTTGGGCATGGGCATAAAAGCACAATCCTACGGTCTTAGGCATATCTAAATTGATCATAGGCATCTCAAATTGAATCTTGGGCATGCGCATGAAAGCACAAGCCAACGGTCTTGGGCTTCTCAAAATTGATACTAGACATGTCAAATTTAAACTTGGGCATGTCAAATTGAATCTTGGGCATGGGCATGAAAGCACAGGCCTACGGTCTTGGGCATCTCAAAATTGATCATTGACATGTCAAATTTAAACTTGGGCATGTCAAATGGAATCTTGGGCATGGGCATGAAAGCATAAGCCTACGGTCTTGGGCATCTCAAATTGAGCCTAGGCATGTCAAATTGAATCTTGGGCATGGGCTTGAAAGCACAAGCCTACGGTCTTGGGAATCTCAAAATTGATCCTACACATGTCAAATTTAAACTTGGGCATGTCAAATTGAATGTTGGGCAATGGCATGAAAGCACAAGCCTACGGTCTTGGGAACCTCAGAATTGATCATAGACATGTCAAATTTAAACTTGGGCATGTCTAATTGAATCTTGGGCATGGGCATGAAAGCACAAGCCTACGGTTTTGGTCATCTCAAAATTGATCCTAGGCATGTCAAATTGAATCTTGGGCATGGGCATGAAAGCAAAAGCCTATGGTGTTAGGCATCTAAAAATTGATCATAGGCATCTCAAATTGAATCTGCGGCATGGGCATGAAAGCACAAGCCTACGGTCTTGGACATCTCAAACATGATCCTAGACATGTCAAATTTAAACTTGGGCATGTCAAATAGAATCTTGGGCATGGTTTTTTTTTTTTATAAGTCAAAAAATTGTATTGAAAAAATAATATATACAAGATCGTTAGTGAGACAAGAGGTTACAGCAACCCCAAAAACTCACAAAACTATTGAAAACAAAAATAAGATACATTTGGTAATTTAATTGAATGAAGAAAAGCTGGACGACCGACATAATTAATCCTTATACCGTAGTTCAATAAACATCCACTCTTCGCCATTTTATCAGCTGCAAAATTAGCTTCACGGTATGTGTGCTCTAAAATAATAGAATCGTAAAGACTCTTGGCATTAACCCATCTTTGTTGCGCAAACCAGGGCAATTATCTTCCTCCAAGGCTGTTATCACACTAGATGAATCAGACCGAATCAAAATATTTCTATAACCCCATTGAACTGCCCATTCAATTCCAAGAAGAATCCCATACAACTCTGCCATATAATTAGAAATAACTCCAAGACCAATGCACATCGCGCCAATAACATCACTATTAGCATTTCTAGCAACAACTCCTGCCCCTGCAACCCCCAGATTTCCCCGAGAAGCCCCGTCGCAGCAAAGCAAAAGTTGATTATGCTCAGGAGGAGACCAACAACATTCAACAGGTTCCACAAACTTCACTCTACGACATTTAACTCTGAAAAATTCAGAATCCTTAAATCCTCAACAGAATTGAACATAAACCCCTTCAATCTTGACGTGTATTCAATGATAATATTGAGAACTCGCTGTTTGAAAAAATTCCAGCACGGCTTCTTCTTCTCATACACCATCTTGTTTCGTTGATGCCACAATTCGGATCATGACACCAAAATTGAAACCAACCACGGGTCTTTAACCATTCTCTTGTAACCTTTATTTGCTTTGTTAGCGGCAATCAAATTATCTTTGCGGGTGAAGATTGAAAATACCTTCCATCCAAATCCAGGCTTGCTTCGCAGCACTACAACCCCAAAGAACATGCTCCAAAGACTCCTCCTCAATTTGGCGGAGCCAGCTGCACCTAGGCAGTGAGAGCTATCTTGAATCTACTTTTGACTTTGTCGAGTTGCGCAAGCTCCCTGAAAAACTTCCAATTTTGAGCCGCAAAGAAGGGTGAACCACGCTCTTCCACAACGACTTAGCCTCCTCGAGGAATCGTGTATTTAGTTCTCACAAGACCCCTTACGGACCTGACGGAGAGCGAACCTTTTAAATCTGGCATCCAAATCTTCTTATCACTGCCGTTACTACGCCTTGGCAGATTCTCAGCCAACACCCAGCGTTCGTTAGATCTTGCAAATGAACACCCTCCAACTGCCACCACTGTTCTGCACAATAATGTCACTAACTCTTGCATTTCTATCAAGGTCGGTGCGGTTCAAAACTTCCAGCTAAAGCAGCATGATTCGTACCAAACATCATAAAAAGTGAAGTCGCTCTCCCATCCCCAATCAAAGATTTGGTATTGTGCATTACATCATTGTGAACCCAACGAATCCCAGGAAGAATCGAAGATTTTACTACAGCCAACTTCAGACGACCATCTGTGCAAGTGTATTTCGTTTCCAAGGAACCTAGCCCATTTCTTCTTAGAATCTTTAATGCTCCACCACAACTTCATAATCAGCGCCTTGTTCATAGTCTTAAGCTAGTTATCCCAAGACCCCCTTCACGACCTTTGGGGACTGCAAATCTTTTCATACCCGACCACAAAAGCTCTAGACAAATTTGAATCTCAGACCAAAGGAAATTACGAATCACTCTTTCACATTGTTTAACAAATTTAACAGGCCATTTATACACAGCCATGTTATGAATCGCATAGCTCGAAAGGACAGTTTTAACAAGAACCACACGATCTTGAAAGGAAAGCATCTTACCTTTATAAACCGACAGCTGATCCTTAAGCTTGTCCACAACATTACTAATATGACTATACTTCACCACTCCAAGCATCACCTTAACCCCCAAATAACGATCCAGGAAATAAATAACTTCCATGCCAAAGAAATCCACAATTGTTTGACGCCTATTCGAAGACCCACCTCCAAAATAAATTTTGCTTTTCTCCCTACAAACACGCTGACCGAAGCACGTTGATAATCATCCCAGCTTCACCAAGTTTTCGGACTCTTCGTATTTCCCTTGCAAAAGATCATAATATCATCAGCAAAAAATAAATGAGTTGGAGCAATACCATTTCGCTTCACCATATGAGTCATGCTTTTATTTTGAAAGAGCTTAGTGATGTTCCAACTTAGAACATCCTCTATCAAAACAAAAATAAGAGGGGAAAGAGGATCCTCCTGACGCAAACCCATATTAATCTTGAAGAAACCCTCCGGACTCCCATTAAGAAGAATACAAATTCTAGCGGAATCAGGAATATTGTGAATCCAAGTACACCAATCCTCAGAAAAACCATACCTTGAATACCTCCAAAACAAAAGACCAGCTGATTGTATCAAAAGCCTGAGAAATATCAAGTACAAGCCTACGGTCTTGGGCATCTCAAAATTGATACTAGACATGTCAAATTTAAACTTGGGCATGTCAAATTGAATCTTGGGCATGGGCATGAAAGCACAGGCCTACGGTCTTGGGCATCTCAAAATTGATCATTGACATGTCAAATTTAAACTTGGGCATGTCAAATGGAATCTTGGGCATGGGCATGAAAGCATAAGCCTACGGTCTTGGGCATCTCAAAATTGAGCCTAGGCATGTCAAATTGAATCTTGGGCATGGGCATGAAAGCACAAGCCTATGGTGTTGGGTATCTCAAAATTGATCCTAGACATGTCAAATTTAAACTTGGGCATGTCAAATTAAATCTTGGCAATGGGAATGAAAGCACAATCCTACGGTCTTGGGCATCTCAAAATTGATCCTAGACATGTCAAATTTAAATCTTGGGTCATTGAATCTTGGGCATGGGCATCACAGTACAAGCCTACGGTATTGGGCATCTCAAAATTGATCCTAGGCATGTCAAATTGAATCTTGGGCATGGGCATGAAAGCAAAAGCCTAGGGTCTTGGGCATCTAAAAATCGATCATAGGCATCTCAAATTGAATCTTGGGCATGGGCATGAAAGCACAAGCCTACGGTCTTGGGCATCTCAAAATTGATCCTACACATGTCAAATTAAACTTTGGAATGTCAAATTGAATCTTGGGCATAGGCATGAAAGCACAAACCTACGGTCTTGGGCATCTCAAAATTGATCCTAGACATGTGAAATTTAAACTTGTGCATGTCAAATTGAATCTTGGGCATGGGCATGAAAGCACAAGCCTACGGTCTTAGGCATCTCTAAATTGATCTTAGGCATCTCAAATTGAATCTTGGGTATGAGCATGAAAGAACAAGCCAACGGTCTTGGGCATTTCAAAATTGATACTAGACATGTCAAATTTAAACTTGGGCATGTCAAATTTAATCTTGGGCATGGGCATGAAAGCACAAGCCTACGGTCTTGGGCATCTCAAAATTGATCGTTGACATGTCAAATTTAAACTTGGGCATGTCAAATTGAATCTTGGGCATGGGCATAAAAGCACAAGCCTACGGTCATGGGCATCTCAAAATTGAGCCTAGGCATGTCAAATTGAATCTTGGGCGTGGGCTTGAAAGCACAAGCGTACGGTCTTGGGAATCTCAAAATTAATCCTACACATGTCAAATTTAAACTTGGGCATGTCAAATTGAATCTTGGGAATAGGAATGAAAGCACAAGCCTACGGTCTTGGGCATCTCATAATTGATCCTAGGCATGTCAAATTTAAACTTGGGCATGTCAAATTGAATCTTGGGCATGGGCATGAAAGCACAAGCCTACGGTCTTGGGCATCTCAAAATTGATTCTAGAAATGTCAAATTTAAACTTGGGCATGTCAAATTGAATCTTGGGCATGGGCATCAAAGCACAAGTCTACGGTCTTGGGCATCTAAAAATTGCTCCTAGGAATGTCAAATTGAATATGGGCATGGGCATGAAAGCAAAAGCCTACGGTCTTGGGCATCTAAAAATTGATCATAGGCATCTCAAATTGAATCTTGGGCATGGGAATGAAAGCACAAGCCTACGGTCTTGGGCATCTCAAAATTGATCCTACACATGTCAAATTAAACTTGGGAATCTCAAATTGAATCTTGGGCATGGGCATGAAACCACAAACCTACGGTCTTGGGCATCTCAAAATTGATCCTAGACATGTCAAATTTAAACTTGTGCATGTCAAATTGAATCTTGGGCATGGGCATGAAAGCACAAGCCTATGGTCTTAGGCATCTCTAAATTGATCCTAGGAATCTCAAATTGAATCTTGGGCATGCGCATGAAAGCACAAGCCAACGGTCTTGGGCATCTCAAAATTGATACTAGACATGTCAAATTTAAACTTGGGCATGTCAAATCGAATCTTGGGCATGGGCATGAAAGCACAGGCCTACGGTCTTGGGCATCTCAAAATTGATCATTGACATTTCAAATTTAAACTTGGGCATGTTAAATGGAATCTTGGGCATGGGCATGAAAGCATAAGCCTACGGTCTTGGGCATCTCAAAATTGAGCCTAGACATGTCAAATTGAATCTTGGGCATGGGCATGAAAGCACAAGCCTATGGTGTTGGGTATCTCAAAATTGATCCTAGACATGTCAAATTTAAACTTGGGCATGTCAAATTAAATCTTGGGAATGGGCATGAAAGCACAATCCTACGGTCTTGGGCATCTCAAAATTGATCCTAGACATGTCAAATTTAAACTTGGGCATGTCAAATTGAATCTTGGGCATGGGCATCACAGCACAAGCCTACGGTATTGGGCATCTCAAAACTGATCCTAGGCATGTCAAATTGAATCTTGGGCATGGGCATGAAAGCAAAAGCCTACGGTCTTGGGCATCTAAAAATCGATCATAGGCATCTCAAATTGAATCTTGGGCATGGGCATGAAAGCACAAGCCTACGGTCTTGGGCATCTCAAAATTGATCCTACACATGTCAAATTAAACTTGGGAATGTCAAATTGAATCTTGGGCATAGGCATGAAAGCACAAACCTACGGTCTTGGGTATCTCAAAATTGATCCTAGACATGTGAACTTTAAACTTGTGCATGTCAAATTGAATCTTGGGCATGGGCATGAAAGCAAAAGCCTACGGTCTTAGGCATCTCTAAATTGATCCTAGGCATCTCAAATTGAATCTTGGGCATGCGCATGAAAGCACAAGCCAACGGTCTTGGGCATTTCAAAATTGATACTAGACATGTCAAATTTAATCTTGGGCATGGGCATGAAAGCACAAGCCTACGGTCTTGGGCATCTCAAAATTGATCGTTGACATGTCAAATTTAAACTTGGGTATGTCAAATTGAATCTTGGGCATGGGCATAAAAGCACAAGCCTACGGTCTTGGGCATCTCAAAATTGAGCCTAGGCATGTCAAATTGAATCTTGGGCGTGGGCTTGAAAGCACAAGCGTACGGTCTTGGGAATCTCAAAATTGATCCTACACATGTCAAATTTAAACTTTGGCATGTCAAATTGAATCTTGGGCATGGGAATGAAAGCACAAGCCTATGGCCTTGGGCATCTCATAATTGATCCTAGGCATGTCAAATTTAAACTTGGGCATGTCAAATTGAATCTTTGGCATGGGCATGAAAGCACAAGCTGATAGGGTGTAGAATACACCGTATTTACTATTTAGAGTTTATGCTTTCTTTGCTATTTTTCTTGTAAATTATGTATTTTACGCCTGTTTTGAGTTTTGTAGTTACTTTGGAGTCACACGGAGGAAAAGAAGAATAAATGATCCAAATTGAGCAAAAGGGCAGGATTGTCATTTCACAAGCAAGTAATATATGGAGCCCAACCACGGTTAAGGGATAACTCTTATGGAGGAGCACTAAAGACAGCCAGCGACATGTTAAGGGGCAACCCATGAAAGATTACTAAATGCACCCGTCTTACGCGTGCAGGGCACCCATCAGCTATACCTAACCCTAAACTCGAGAGGCGTTTCTCTCAATTATTTCACATCTGAAATTTGGGAAGAAAAGCGCCCATTTGCTATTGAATTTTCTTGTCCGAGAGAAGTAGAATCTTTGTCGAATTGTGAGACGAGAGAGAAGAAATCGATGTTCTTGAGTGAAATAGAGATGGGTTTGAGTCGGTTGAGACACTGCTGCTGTGAACTGTGATGTGAGTTGTTGTTGGTGGCGTTGTCGATCTAAGAAATCAGATGCAAGTGTTGATGATTTGTGGTCTTGCTGATTGTCGAGTGAGACGGAGCAGCGATTGAAAGGAGTTTAGTCGCGGTTGTTGTTTAGATTGAACTCGGGGTGATAAGAGATGGATTGGGTTTGAGTCTAATGGCGAAATTGAGTTTAGGGATTTGAATGCGGGAAATCAAGCTGGTGGAGTTGGTGAGCGATTAGAAGATGGTTACTGTTATCAAAAGAACTAGAGATGGGTTTTGGAGTACATTTGTGAAGTCGAATTGGATGGTGAAGAGAAATTGAACCAAGAGAAGACTACGATGTTGTTGATTTTGTTGAAAAGAGATGGAGAAGAAGTTTAGATGGGTCAGCTTGGATTTGAGTTTGCTTGTGAGAATGAATTTGTTGATCTTTGTTATTTTTGGTGGTAGTTGATCTTGTTATTTTTGGTGAATAAGGGTGAATGAGAATGGGTCTGTAATTGAGAAGTGTGAAGTTACACTGAGATGGGTTTGCTGGAAATGGGATGAATCTGTGAACAGATGAGGTCGAGACAAGGTGGTGGTGCTGAGCTGATGGTGGCCGATCCTGGTGTTGATGAGATAGAGTGATATGGGTTGTGAGGCATTACAGTCTAGTGTTCTTTATGATGAAGAGTGCTTTAACTAGATGAATGCTAGGTTCTTAACAGGTGAAGACATAGATCGGCCTGAATGTGGCCTGGAAATCCCAATAAACAGCCGAAACTCGGCCGGTTTTCTCTGCCCGTGAGTCAACTCGGCGATGCCCGATCCGGCCGATCCAACTCACCCAGATTAGATTAATCGGTGAGTTAGAAGGCCGACTCGATGACTCGACTCATTCTCTTCCCTTGACCCGTTGACTAAGCTTGTTGACCGTCACGACCGTTAACTCGACGGTGCGTGACGGAATATTCGTCGACGGAGAAGAAGATTCCAGTGAAGGATTAGGTCAAATTCGGCCATAATACCAGTTTTCCGGCGACCAAAATTCCAGATTTTTCTGTGGACTTCTCTCATGGGTGTGAAGACTTGGACTAGGAATTGGATGGAGAATTTGGCTCAAATTTGGAAAGAGAAGATGGAAGATGAGAAAGACTTGAATTTGGAAATTGAATTGCTAAAGGAAAAGGTTTCTATTCCTTGGAATATTTGGAGAATATTGAAGCCTATAAATAGAGAAGTTTTTTACATCTTTTTACACATCTCTCTACACACACAACACTTGTGTTTTTGCTTTCAATTCTTCTTCTTAATTATTTGTGTGAACTTGAAAATTCTCCTTTTATTTATTTTGTGTGAATTTCAAAAACATGAGTAGCTAATTTTATTATTGATTGAGGATGAATTCTTAGTTCTTAATATATGATTTGAGTTTTGTTTCAATTCTATCTTGAAGTTTTTCACATGATTATCGTTTGTTTTTACTAATAGGAATGTTTATTCATTCATGATTGATTGATAGATTGTTTAGAGTGCACGCTAAATTGATTTGTTAGTTTAATCTAAATCTAGTATAAGTTAGGGAATAAGTAATCGTTCTCGACACTTTACACAAGTAGAAAACACGAGACCTTGCGGAGGGATTCCGTGGAGCGATTGTGTGTAAAAACAACGCTAGAAAGTGGACCAAGCGAACCGAGTTTAACTACTAGTACTAAACCTAAATTCATAGATCTTAATGCATTCGAGGGAATTACATCTTGTAAGCGAACCTCAAGGTGGTTCTTTTGAATAGAATCGATAACTAAGCGGACTTGTTACTCGGTGAAATAAGGGATTTTGGGGCTAGCTAAGCGGATCTAGCTGCTGCTATCCTATGGGTTGGTGATAATTTGTGACTAATAACAAGTAGAAAAGAACATAACTTTAATCATTGTTTTGCAACGAAGAATGATTCCTTGATCTTGTCTCTCTTATTGCTTTCAACTTTATCTTTTAATTGCTTTGTTTATTTTCTTTTGCTTTTTACACCTCCCTTATTTTGTGACAATTTTTACAACTAATAATCTCTTGCTCCTCGTGGGAACGAACTTGACTTCCATTATATTATTTTTAATTGAGTGGAAATATTAATTAATTTGATTGCACCTCGACACGCATCAAATTTTGGCATTGCCATTGGGAGCAACGGACGATTTTAGTTGTTTTTTTTTTCTTTTGCTATATTCTTGCTTTGTTAGATTCTATACCGTATCTAACTTAGTTTTTGAGAATCTTGTTTGGTGTTATACCTTTGGTGAATGCTTAAAAGGGTAGACCAAGTTCAATACGTCTTCGATCCGGCACTCAACTAAAGGATTTCATTCGAGCGGTTAACACTCCACTTCCTCCTTCTTCATCAAGTGATTCGGACAAAGAGGAAGAAACAATGGTTGAACGTACACTCAAGGACCTAGCTTCTCACAAGCTTGATACACAACAATGGTGTATCCAAACTAACTCAACCTTCGAGATCAATCCGGGGTTGATTAGAGAGTTACCAAAGTTCCATGGCATGGTGAATGAGGACCCAAACAAACATCTTATGGACTTCTATACCATAGTTATGGCTATGCTTCCACCATGAGACTAATGCGGATGGAGCAATGTTGAAAGCTTTCCGTTTTCTTTGGCGGGCAATGCTAAGGAATGGTTATATTATTTGCCTTAGGAAGTATCACAACATGGAATGGGATGAAGAAACTTTTCCTCGAGAGATATTTTCCCGCATCCAAAGCTACTCAAATTCGCAAGGAGATTTGTGGATTGAAACAACAAGTGGGAGAATCATTGTATGAATGTTGGGAGCGATACAAGAGGTTGGTGGCAAGCTGTCCACACCATCAATTTAGTGACGTTATGATTCTCAATACTTCTACTGAAGCTCTCAACCCAAGTGATAGGTCTCTTCTTGGACGCCGCGGGTGGTGGTGCACTAGTGAACAAGACGGTGACCCAAGCTACAGGAGTTGATTGAAAGTATGGCTGCGAACTCGCAACAATTCTACACAAGAGATGAACCCATGGTTAGGCGAGTGCATGAAGTAAGTGATTCATCACATCTTGATCAAAGGATGAGTAACATGGAGATAATGATGCAAAGGATGGCCGCGGTAATTATTTCGGATGGTGAGACCGAACAAGTGAATGCTTTATATCCAAATCAAAGGCCAAGGTACGATCCATACTCCAATACCTATAATCCCGGTTGGAAGGATCATCCTAACTTTAGTTATGCAAACAAGCAAGCGGTGGCTCCTAATCCATATGCACAACAAGGTGGTTTTCAACAATCACACTTCCAACCTCAACAACAAGGTGGTTCTCAACAATTCCAACCTCAAGTGAAGGAACAAGGATCTTCGATAGATGATAAGATTAATGTCATGATGCAAGGTATTACGTCATTGTTTCAACAAAATCAACAAAAGACCGATTCGGCCATCAAGGATTTACAAACTCAAATGGGATAATTGGCGAACGATGTGCACTTATTGAAATCTCAAGCATCCACAAAACTTCCTTCACAACCATTTGTGAATCCAAGAGAGAATGTTAATGCGGTTACTTTAAGAAGTGGAAGACAAGTGGAGAGTCCAAGTCATCATGAAGAAGCTAGTGAAGAGGTAGTCAAAGACAAGGAGGAAGCCGCACCAAAGGAGAATTCAACACCAACCGATCAATCCAAGGAACCGGTGCCTACTTTCACTACTCCACCTCCTTTTCCTAGTCGTTTTTTGCTAAATCCAAGAAAGAAGCTCAAGACAAGGCACTCATGGATATCTTCAAGAAGATTGAAATCAACATACCATTCATTGAGGCCATCAAGACAATTCCAAGGTATGCCAAGTTCATGAAGGAATTATGCATCAAGAAGGATAGGTTGCTTGATAATGAAATTACTAAAGTTGGCTGAAGAAGATGCCTACAAAGTGCACGGATCCCGGTGGTTTCACGGTGCCAATTACTATTGGTAAGAAAAGGTTTGAACATGCTTTACTTGATTTGGGAGCTTCCATTAGTGTGATGTCGGCGAAATATATGACTCCTTGAATCTTGGACCTTTGAAAGAGACAAGAGTTATTATCCAATTAGCGAACAAGTCTAACATATATCCTAAGGGGCTTGTAGAAGACGTGCTAGTGCAAGTAAATGAGCTTATTTTTCCGGTGGACTTCTTTGTGGTGGATATGGATAACAATGAGAACCGATCATCTACTTCTTTACTTCTTGGGAGGCCATTTATGAAGACCGCAAAGACGAAGATTGATGTTGATAAGGGTACACTCACTATGGAATTCGACAAGGAGATAATACACTTTAACATATTTGAAGCCATGCGCTACCCAAGTGATGTGCATTCCGTTTACTCCATTGATGTGGTTGATTCATTAGCACAACAAATGGTGGAATTGAACCAAGAAGATGAACTTGATGTGGTGTTGCAAAAGAGCATTGAATTGTACATCCACGGCTTGTCTAACTTGGATGTTGAAATCTCCAAGGAATTGGTGGAGATGTGTGGTGCTTTGGCGACATTACAAGAAGCTAAAAATGGTAATGTTTCATATATTTCTTTGCCCGTGAATGATGAAATACTTGTACCATCTATTGTGAAGGCGCCCAAACTAGAATTGAAGCCGCTTCCGGATCATTTGAAGTATGCTTTCTTGGGAGATGGAGATGAGCTTCCGGTGATTATTTCTAAGAACCTCACACCGGTACAAGAAGACCGTTTGCTTAGAGTCTTGAAAGAGCACAAAACGGCTATTGGGTGGACAATTGCGGACATCAAAGGCATTAGTCCATCCATATGCATGCATAGGATTCTAATGGAAGAAAACGTGAAGCTGGTACGTGATGCTCAACGTCGGCTAAATCCTCCCATGATGGAGGTTGTGAAGAAAGAGATACTCAAATTGCTAAGTGTGGGGGTAATCTACCCAATTTCCGATAGCAAGTGGGTTAGTCCGGTACAAGTGGTACCAAAGAAGTCAGGAGTCACGGTTGTTCGAAATCAAGACGATGAACTTGTTCCTACAAGAGTTCAAACCGGTTGGAGAGTGTGCATTGAATATAGAAAGCTTAATTCCGCAACCCGAAAGGATCACTTTCCTTTGCCTTTCATTGATCAAATGTTGGAGCGGTTAGCGGGGCATTCTTATTATTGCTTCTTGGATGGTTATTCGGGATACAACCAAATTGTTATTGCACCGGAGGACCAAGAGAAGACCACTTTCACTTGTCCGTTTGGAACGTTTGCATATAGACGGATGCCGTTTGGTCTTTGCAATGCGCAGGCTACTTTTCAAAGATGCATGGTGAGTATATTCTCGGATTAGGTGGAGCGCATCATCGAGGTATTTATGGATGACTTTAGTGTTTATGGCAATTCTTTTGATGGTTGTTTAAACAACCTTGAACTAGTTCTTAAACGATGCATAGACACAAACCTTGTCCTTAATTGGGAGAAATGTCACTTTATGGTAAACCACGGCATAGTACTTGGTCACATTGTGTCCTCTCGAGGGCTCGAAGTGGACAAGTCAAAGATAGATTTAATAAGAAACTTACAATATCCCACTTCGGTGAGGGAGATCCGTTCTTTTCTTGGTCATGCAGGTTTCTATAGGCGGTTTATCAAGGATTTCTCCAAAATCTCCATGCCGATGTGCAAGTTATTACAAAAGGAGGTACCTTTTCGACTTCAACAAGGAATGCGAGGATGCTTTTGACAAATTGAAGGAAATGTTGACAAGTGCGCCAATTATCAAATCACCGGATTGGAATCTTCCATTTGAATTAATGTGTGATGCTAGTGATTATGCGGTTGGAGCCGTTTTGGGTCAAAGAGTGGACAAGTTGTCCCATGTTATCTATTATGCATCTAGGACCCTTAATGATGCACAAAACAATTATTCTACCACGGAAAAGGAGTTATTGGCTATAGTTTTTGCGTTGGAAAAATTTCGATCATACTTGGTGGGTACAAAGGTTATTGTGTATTCCGATCATGCCGCACTAAGACACTTAATAAAGAAGAAAGAAGCTAAGCCAAGATTAATCCGGTGGATCCTATTGTTACAAGAGTTCGACATAGAAATTCGTGATAAGAGGGGTGTGGAGAATACCGTTGCGGATCATCTTAGTAGACTTGTTATGTCTCTAGAGGAACTTCCATTACATGACCGCTTCCGGATGAACAACTTTTCTCCATGGAAGAATCAACACCTTGGTATGCGGATATAGTGAATTACTTGGTGACAAGGAAAGTACCTAATACAATGTCCAACTTCCAAAAGATGAAACTTAAGAAGGTAGCTAAGCAATATGTGTGGGATGAACCATACTTATGGAAATATGGGGTTGATCAAATAATGCGAAGGTGAGTGCCTAATTCGAATTTCAATCCATTCTCTCCTTTTGCCACACTTTTGCTTGTGGTGGCCACTTTGGTTCTAAACGCACCGCTCTCAAAGTTCTCGAGAGTGGATTTTATTGGCCCACCTTGTTTGAAGATTCATATGTTTTTTTGTAAATCGTGTGATAGATGTTAACGAACGGGCAATCTAGGTGCTCGAAATCAAATGCCACTCACACCAATTCTCGCCGTTGAGATTTTTGATGTGTGGGGTATCGATTTTATGGGCCCTTTTGTCAATTCGAATGGAAACTTTTATATACTTCTTGCCGTTGATTATGTTTCGTAATGGGTGGAAGCTAGAGCCACCAAGACTAATGACTCTCAAGTTGTTTGTGATTTTGTAAGGGAAAATATATTCAATAGGCATGGTACACCAAGAGTGGTGATAAGAGATGGAGGCTCACATTTCAAGAAGGCTTTCCACGCTCTCCTCAAGAAGTACAACATAACACACAAAATTGGTACGCCTTACCATCCACAAACTAGTGGACAAGCGGAAATTTCAAATCGTGAGATCAAGTCCATTCTTGAGAAAACGGTGAATACCACGAGGAAAGATTGGAGCTTTAAGCTCAACGATGCACTTTGGGCGTATAGAACGGCGTATAAGACACCGATTGGTATGTCTCCATATTGGTTGGTTTATGGCAAGGCTTGTCATCTTCCAGTTGAACTTGAACATAAGGCTTATTGGGCGATAAAGAAATTCAACATGGAGAATGATGAACCGGGAAAACAAAGGAAGTTACAACTAAATGAGCTAGAGGAGATACGTAATGATGCTTATGAGAGTGCCCGGATTTACAAGGAAAAGACTAAGCTTTTTCATGACAAGATGATTTCGCGGAAAAGTTTTGTTGTGGGGCAAAAAGTTCTTTTATTTAATACTTGTTTACGTTTATTTCCGGTAAGCTTAAGTCCCGTTGGGTGGGACCATTTGTTGTTACTAATGTTTATGCTCATGGTGCAGTTGAAATTGTTAGTGACAAAACAGGACAACATTTGAAAGTCAACGGCCATAGGTTAAAGCCTTATTATGAAAACTTTCCAACGGAGCATGTGGACGTAATTGGATTTGGAGATGCACTCCCTCTGGAGGACTAATGTGCAGCAAGAGCTAAGTCGGGCCGTCGACTTTAAAACAAGCGCTTAATGGGAGGCAACCCATAGGTTTTGTATTTCTTATCCTTTTGCTTTTTGTTATTTCTTTTTCTTGTTCCATAAAATGTTAAAATTTCCCACCTTGACTTTACTAGGACGATTCAATTACATTGAGGACAATGTAAGGTTTAAGTGTGGGGGAGTGGTTAAGCATGTATTTTAAAAAAAAATTTACAAAAAAATTAAAAAATTTAAAAACAAAAAAAGTTTTACCTAAAACTTCAACTTTTAGAGATTTTAGAGTCCCTAGCATACTTCTAGGTATGTTTACATAGAGATTTTGACCGACATAATTGAACTTGGAAATGTTAGAAAACTACATTCGGATTTCTTGCTTGTTAGAGTGTTAAATAATGGATTTAATCATGTCGGTGATGCGAATTTGGTGCAGGGAGAAATGCATTATTAGAGTTGCTGATCAATCATTAGTGGAGACTACCCGTATTCATATCATGTGAGGCACCGACCAGAAATTTTTCCATCTACTAAAGAGCTTTCTTTTGAGTGTGTGTCACCGTACGCAAATTCCGGGTAGAATGGTGAGCTACCCAACCTCCCACCAATAGAAGCACTACTCTTTGATCTCTTGAGTGCTAATTTTGTCAATCATGAGGGTGACGCCTATAGATGAAAGCCTCCTTCTTGTAGTTCGATTTGCAGTTAGCACCATTCTCTCTCTCGACAACAACGGATCCATAGAAACACTCTCATCATCAACAAGGAGCGACATCAAAATTTACAAGGAAAGTTGGAAAAGTTTAAGGTTTACAAGCAACGGAACGAGAAAAAAAAAAAAGCAAATTTCAAATACAAGTAAAGCAACATACAAAAAGCAGATTTTTACATATATGTTGAAGACTTACAATACAATGAGGTAATTTTATATCCAAGTATGAAGACTTATTTATAAGAGCGAAGAAAATCAAAAGGTGAGAATTGTTGAAGTTTATGATTTTGAGGCGATACAAGTTGTGAAGAATCAAGCAATAAAATACTTCTTCCGCGGCTATGGTTTATTTTGTATTTAATTTCTCTTGTTAATTTAAAAAAAAAAAAAAAAAAAAAAAATTGAAAATTTCATATAAAAAAAAAAACAAGAGAAATATTTGTTTTTATTTAATAAGCCGTGGGGAAGGAAAATTTATAAGGAAGTTTCAAGCGACAAGGATTATTAAGGTAAAGGTTACAAATTGTTAAGGATTTATGAAATTCGAGAGTTTATCATCAAAAGTTGAAACCGAAGACGAAGACCAAGAAGATAAAGACGAGGAGCGGAAGATGTTTCTATTGGATGTCGTGAGAGTGGTGTTATCATAATTGGCGATCGGATGTGAAGGTGAGTAAGTAATCTCATCCTCGATAATAATGGTTGATTTCCTTTCGTAGAGATCGTCAGAAAAATGGTTTTTCAAAATATTAAAAGATGTGGGTTTTTAAAAATATTTCGGAAGTTGTCCTTCCCACCATTCAACGTGTCGCAGGATTTTTCTCTTCATTCCTACCTGCACACATGTGAGAACCATAAAAAGCCGTCTTTTTGAGTGCAATTATCATAAAATCCTTTTTGGTGAGGCAGAAGTCGAGGCGAAATGCTTATTGATCGTTTCTCAAACACGCGTTCTCTCATTATGGTGTGGTTATTTCTCACTCAACATTTAAGAATGAGAATATGTTCTTTAGTGTTTCTAACTTCTTATTACTAGCATGTAGAAACTCTATGTCGTCATAGCTCTTTGGATGCTTGGGACGCTTGAACGCTTTGAAGTTGTGAGTTTTAGTTTTTGATTTGCTCGAGGACTAGCAAAGTCTAAGTGTGGGGGAATTTGATAGGGTGTAGAATACACCGTATTTACTATTTAGAGTTTATGCTTTCTTTGCTATTTTTCTTGTAAATTATGTATTTTTACTTTGTTTTGAGTTTTGTAGTTACTTTGGAGTCACACGGAGGAAAAGAAGAATAAATGATCCAAATTGAGCAAAAAGGGCAGGATTGTCATTTCACAAGCAAGTAATATATGGAGCCCAACCACGGTTAAGGGACAACTCTTATGGAGGAGCACTAAAGACAGCCAGCGACATGTTAAGGGGCAACCCATGAAAGATTACTAAATGCACCCGTCTTACGCGTGCAGGGCACCCATCAGCTATACCTAACCCTAAACTCGAGAGGCGTTTCTCTCAATTATTTCACATCTGAAATTTGGGAAGAAAAGCAGCGCAGCTGCTATTGAATTTTCTTGTCCGAGAGAAGTAGAGATGCTGTCGAATTGTGAGACAGAGAGAAGAAATCGATGTTCTTGAGTGAAATAGAGATGGGTTTGAGTCGGTTGAGACACTGCTGCTGTGAACTGTGATGTGAGTTGTTGTTGGTGGCGTTGTCGATCTAAGAAATCAGATGCAAGTGTTGATGATTTGTGGTCTTGCTGATTGTCGAGTGAGACGGAGCAGCGATTGAAAGGAGTTTGAGTCGCGGTTGTTGTTTAGATTGAACTCAGGGTGATAAGAGATGGATTGGGTTTGAGTCTAATGGCAGAAATTGAGTTTAGGGATTTGAACGCAGGGAAATCAAGCTGGTGGAGTTGGTGAACGATTAGAAGATGGTTCTGTTATCAAAAGAACTAGAGATGGGTTTTGGAGCTGTTGCCGTCGAATTCAGATGGTGAAGAGAAATTGAACCAAGAGAAGACTCTGATGCTGTTGATTTCTGTTGAAAAGAGATGGAGAAGAAGTTTAGATGGGTCAGCTTGGATTTGAGTTTGCTTGTGAGAATGGCTGTTGATGCTGTTATTTTTGGTGGTAGCAGGTGAATAAGCTGCAGAATGGGTCTGTAATTGAGAAGTGTGAAGTTACACTGAGATGGGTTTCTTTGGAAATGGGATGAATACGTGAAAGGATGAGGTCGAGACAAGGTGGTGGTCTTGAGCTGATGGTGGCCGATCCTGGTGTTGATGAGATAGAGTGATATGGGTTGTGAGGCATTACAGTCTAGTGTTGCTGCAGTGAAGAGTGCTTTAACTAGATGAATGCTAGGTTCTTAACAGGTGAAGACATAGATCGGCCTGAATGTGGCCTGGAAATCCCAATAAACAGCCGAAACTCGGCCGGTTTTCTGCACCGGCGAGTCAACTCGGCGATGACCGATCCAGCCGATCCAACTCAACCCAGTTAGATTAATCAGCTGAGTTAGAAGCTGACTCAGTGACTGACTCATTCTCTTCCCTTGACCCGTTGACTAACTGTAGTTGACCGTCCCGGGTGTTAACTCGACGGTGCCGTGACGGAATATTCGTCGACGGAGAAGAAGATTCCAGTGAAGGATTAGGCCAAATTAAGCCATAATACCGCTTTTCCGTGACCAAAATTCCAGAATTTTCTGTGGACTTCTCTCATGGGTGTGAAGACTTGGACTAGGAATTGGATGGAGAATTTGGCTCAAATTTGGAAAGAGAAGATGGAAGATGAGAAAGACTTGAATTTGGAAATTGAATTGCTAAAGGAAAAGGGTTCTATTCCTTGGAAGATTTGGAGAATATTGAAGCCTATAAATAGAGAAGTTTTCTACATCTTTTTACACATCCCTCTACACACACAACACTTGTGTTTTTGCTTTCAATTCTTCTTCTTAATTATTTGTGTGAACTTGAAAATTCTCCCTTTAATTATTTTGTATGAATTTCAAAAACATGAGTAGCTAATTTTATTATTGATTGAGGATGAATTCTTAGTTCTTAATATATGATTTGAGTTTTGTTTCAATTATATCTTGAAGTTTTTCACATGATTATCGTTTGTTTTTACTAATAGGAATGTTTATTCATTCATGATTGATTGATAGATTGTTTAGAGTGCACGCTAAATTGATTTGTTAGTTTAATCTAAATCTAGTATAAGTTAGGGAATAAGTAATCGTTCTCGACACTTTACACAAGTAGAAAACACGAGACCTTGCGGAGGGATTCCGTGGAGCGATTGTGTGTAAAAACAACGCTAGAAAGTTGACCAAGAGATCTAAGTTTAACTACTAGTACTAAACCTAAATTCATAGATCTTAATGCATTCGGAATTACATCTTGTAAGCGAACCTCAAGGTGGTTCTTTTGAATAGAATCCGATAACTAAGCGGACTTGTTACTCAGTGAAATAAGGGATTTTGGGGCTAGCTAAGCGGACCTGCTATCCTACGGTTGGTGATAATTCTGTGACTAATAACAAGTAGAAAAGAACATAACTTTAATCATTGTTTTGCAACGAAGAAGGATTCCTTGATCTTGTCTCTCTTATTGCTTTCAACTTTATCTTCTAATTGCTTTGTTTATTTTCTTTTGCTTTTTACACCTCCCTTATTTTGTGACAATTTTTACAACTAATAATCTCTTGCTCCTCGTGGGAACGAACTTGACTTCCATTATATTATTTTTAATTGAGTGGAAATATTAATTAATTTGATTGCACCTATGACACGCATCACAAGCCTACGGTCTTGGGCATCTCAAAATTGATTCTAGAAATGTCAAATTTAAACTTGGGCATGTCAAATTGAATCTTGGGCATGGGCATCAAAGCACAAGTATACGGTATTGGGCATCTCAAAATTGATCCTAGGCATGTCAAATTGAATCTTGGGCATGGGCATGAAAGCAAAAGCCTACGGTCTTGGGCATCTAAAAATTGATCATAGGAATCTCAAATTGAATCTTGGGCATGGACATGAAAGCACACGCCTACGGTCTTGGGCATCTCAAAATTGATCCTACACATGTCAAATTAAACTTGGGAATCTCAAATTGAATCTTGGGCATGGGCATGAAACCACAAACCTACGGTCTTGGGCATCTCAAAATTGATCCTAGACATGTCAAATTTAAACTTGTGCATGTCAAATTGAATCTTGGGCATGGGCATGAAAGCGCAAGCCTACGGTCTTAGGCATATCTAAATTGATCCTAGGCATCTCAAATTGAATCTTGGGCAAGCGCATGAAAGCACAAGCCAACGGTCTTGGGCATCTCAAAATTGATACTAGACATGTCAAATTTAAACTTGGGCATGTCAAATTTAATCTTGGGCATGGGCATGAAAGCACAGGCCTACGGTCTTGGGCATCTCAAAATTGATCATTGACATGTCAAATTTAAACTTGGGCATGTCAAATGGAATCTTGGGCATGGGCATGAAAGCATAAGCCTACGGTCTTGGGCATCTCAAAATTGAGCCTAGGCATGTCAAATTGAATCTTGGGCATGGGCTTGAAAGCACAAGCCTATGGTCTTGGGAATCTCAAAATTGATCCTACACATGTCAAATTTAAACTTGGGCATGTCAAATTGAATGTTGGGCATGGGCATGAAAGCACAAGCCTACGGTCTTGGGCACCTCAGAATTGATCATAGACATGTTAAATTTAAACTTGGGCATGTCTAATTGAATCTTGGGCATGGGCTTGTGTTGAACATAAGCGGATGATAATAAAGAAGAAAGAACCTAGTGAACCGAGCATACAAAAGAAGACTTCTTCTCTTATGAGTTTACTGAATTCACTTCATTAGATCAAACTTTCTTCTCTTATGAGTTTACTTGACTTATTTAGTGATCAAAAGCAATTGATTCGTTTCTTTGTAACCAATAGGCTGCGGCACATATCCAGTGACAAAGATGAAGTGGGCGCCCATCGGCTTCGCACCGGTTCCCTCGTTAGAGTCCTCATACGGGCTTTGGGAAGACATGAATTTGGTCTCTTTTTTCGGACTTGCAAGAAAAATCCGATGTCATCATAAAATAAGAAGAAAAACTCCAATCACACTAACTAAACTCATATGAGAAGAAGTTCAAGAAAGACAGCAACAATTATGAAACTGAGGCATATTATTACTTAAAGGTTCTCGACTAAAATCTCTCATTTGAAAACAAATAACAGAGGCAAATATGGGAATGAATAGGATACAAACTTGTTATTTATTTTCATATGATAGATTTATGCACTCATAATATTGATTAACTGTATTGCAAGAAAGAATTGTTCTTTTAACATGTGCGGAAAAAGACAACAAAGTAGAACTTGTATTTGAAGATCCAAGAGATTTACAGTAAGAAGTTACAAAAATGGAAGACTAAAGGATAAATGTACAGATATTACAAGAAAAGAAAGAAGAAAATGGAGTTATTTCTTAGTTCATTCTTCTTTTTCATCAGACTCTTCATCGGACTCCTCTTCTTCGCTAGCATCATTATCAGAGATATCCAAGGAAGGCATATTTTCAGGAATCTCAACAAGAAGACAAGGATATGATGAAAGAGGAATATTATGGTCGTCGCAGACTGTCCTAATAGTTTGATTGCGAAAGCGGACAGCATCATTCTGGAAATTCGCTACAGAAGTTTGTAGTTGCTTCTTCAACTTGGACTTCAAGAAGAGTTTTTTGAAATCTCTCTAATGCTTGGGCACCTTGATTAGTAATGCGATCTTTGTCATCTATAAGGTTACTAGTTTTCTTCCTTAAAATATTAGTTTTCTCGTGGGAACTAAGGTATAGACGTTTAAATCGGTTGGCTAAACCTAAACTAGATCTATGATCAATTTCTAAGAGGTGAAATTTGGTTTGAAGTTCGTTTAGTGGAAGAGATCTAATATTGTTATTTAAAGAACTGTTTAAAGATTCGTTGAGATGAGTAAGAAGAGCATCACTATCCATAGGCTCGGGAAATGAGTGAAGAAGGATGTCTTCATGGAAAGATTATAAATGTCTGCGAAAATGATATGTCAGATAAAGAAAAATAAATGACAGAATAAAAACAAGGAAAAAGAAGAATCTTATACCATAGAGTTGATGATTAGCACTTTGAAGGCTAGATATTTTATTCTTTCCGTGTGGAAGATTGACTTCGGTTGTTGAACCCTTTTCGAAGAACCTGCTTCACTTTCTAACCCTTCATCCTTCTTGTGAAGTGAAGATATTTCTTTTCAAGAGTGTTGCGTCTTTTCTCAAGATCCGAGGCAACAACAAAGGAAGCTCTTTCAGACTACAAAGAAAGATAAAGAAATTATCAAGATATGATTTAAAATCAAAATTATGAAGAAATAAAGAAATACAGACGTACTCAAGGTACCAAGGTACCAAGTGCATTTAAGAAGTCGGGAGTCACCGATCCGGAAACCCCCGGAGAGAATCGTTACCCTCTAGCAAGGAAGCATCACAGATATTTGCGAGAACCGCATGCACTAGAAAGGTGATCATCTCCAATTCCTTGCATGGAATCGAGAAGATATTAGACAGTAGTGCCATAGGGGATTCAGTTAGATGATCCTCCTTCGCAAAAGGAATATCAACTTCGTCATCATCCTCATCAGAACTCTCGCTAGATAGAGGACTTGAGCGAGAAGAAGAGTGAATCTTCCGTTTTTTAGAAGGTGGGGCAGTAAATTTCCCCTTGCGAAGAGAACCTTTACCCTTTCCTTTGGCCTTCGCAGATTCAGAAGTTTCTTCTCCGGTAACTTCAACACCAATCTTCACACACGAATGAAGATAAGAAACAGAGGCAACAATATTGTTAAAAATAGCAAAAGAAAATGTTTCTTACTTCATCTGTGATTGAACGGAGTATCGCCAGGGTACTCGCCTTTTTATTCCTTTCGTAACTTTTTCTCAATTTGGTGATCTAAAAAGTTCGCAAGATTAGATATAAGAGGAAGTGAAGATTGCAAAGTAAGTGAAGGTTAGGAAATATACCTCTTTTGCTTTCCCGGGCCAATTAAATACCCAGGGATGATAGTTTGCGAGGTTCGCAGGTGATCGCTGTCGTATGCGACAAAAATAATTTCACTTTCCTAAAGTATATGATAAGAAAGAGTTCGTTTCCACAGAGAGGCGATTGTAGTTATTACGTATTCAATTTCTTAAAGTAACCAATTGGGGGGATTTCTGATTTTTATGTAAGCAATAAAAGCAAATTAAAAGCAAAGTAAATTGTAGAAAGTAATCAATAGAGAAAGATATTGGTCAAGGAATTCATCTTCAATCTTAGACATGTTCTTGCATATATGATTAGAATTACGATTTAATCTCTTATATTATCAAAAGCCTAGAGAATCAAGAGAGCAAGATAATCTATTAATTTCCTAAGTTCATCAACACACACATTAGAGCTGCGTATGTGAATTCTACCAAAAGAATAACCTAACACCTTGCGCTAATTAAGTTCAATTCCTAGGAGCATTAAGTTTCAGAAATAGGCTAATCAATGCAATTGTCATACGTTGCGCATAACAATTCAGACAATGGTCAAACTCTACATATGATTACGAGAGTGTATCACTACAAACCGTAAACATATCATGCTACTCGTATTCAGGGTTATCGCTCGATGAAAAACCCTAAAATAGCTATGGACTAGGATGCAAGTTCAATTAATTGTCCACTTAACTAATCAAATATCATAATCCTATCACAATACATCAATCATGTGATTATTAAAAACAGTATAGATTTAAACGATAATCAAGAGAGAAAACTAATACATAACTCAAGCACAAGTTTTAGAAATAGGACTACATCCTTAACCAATAATATAGAATTTAGCTACTCATAGCTATGGAGTTCATCACAAAAATATCAATTGAATAGAAGAAGAAGATGAACAAAAGCAAACCCTAGTTGCGTAAACAAAAGCGGCTCTCCAAGTTCCCAAGAATAAAACGTGTCTCTAAAAGTTGTAGGATTTCTCTTTTATAACTCCTCTTGTTCCAAAATTAGGTCTAGTCTTCAAAGTCCATTAGATGAAAATCCACCAAACCCATAAGAGAGAGAAACCCATGTAGAAAATATGTCCAAAAATACGTCATAAAAATCGGTATTATGACCCAGGAAATCGGTAGGAGAAGTGATAGGAAAAGCGGTTCGGTGTGACCGGAAAAATCCGCTTGGATCACCGCTCAACGAGTCAGGACCGAATCATTGAGTCAACTCGGTCTGGTCAACTGAGTGAACTCGGTCAATCACCGAGTCAGAACGAGTCAGTTTCTTACTCAGTTGAGTGGGCTGAGTGGCCAAGGCCATTGCCATCTTGCCAGGCCAGAACTGTGCTGCACCAAGATGGTGCATCAGTGCTTCCCTTCCAGCCATCTTGGCCTGCACCTTTCTCTGTCTTGTACTCAGCCCTATTTCTTGCAGGCCTCAATTGCATCCATTTCCATTCAATTGCCACCACCGAACCGACTTTGGGCATCAACACCTGTCTACAATCACGGCTCCATTACCACCGCACTGCAGATTCAACCCAATGTAAACATTTCCTTTTTCCGCACTTGTAACTCCATTCCGTGTTGCAATCTCGCACAATCCATCACCAATGCACTATCCTAGCTTCAATTCAAGTGCTTTTGACTTCATAACCATCTGCTACTACAACTCAGCCTGCACCACTCCGCATCTTCTATTCATCACTCTCAGAGACTCACAGCTCATCTTTTGTTCAAACTCCTCCTAAACAAAGCACCACCAACTCCCCGATCGTGACACAACCACCATTAGTCACATCTCCACTGGTATGCTCTCATAATCACCAGCTTCATGACCAGTCCCAGACATCCATCCATCTGACCCAAATCCTTGGCTGTAAATCATAGCCAACCCACATTACCAACAACTATCCGAATCTACCAATTTCACTGCCTCTCATCGAAACCACAACTGCCATCACCTGCAGCTCACTGCACAACATGCTCGAGCCATCCTACAACATCAATTGAATTCCGCTAGCTTCAGGCAACAACCCAAAGCAAACACCCATCAGAACAGTGTCAATAGCACACCCAATCACAGACCGCAACTGCCAGCTACCACTAGCTCAGGCCATTCACTCCAACTGCAGATTTTTCTCACAGATTTGCGGCATCATAAACATCACCATCTCAGACCCATCTGTAGCTCTAGTCACAACAACACTCTGCATAACCCATTATTTGAACAACAATTCCAGTGCGCTTTATCAACACATCAATCAGAACCCGCAATCATCCATCCAAAACCACCGGCACTTGAGACCTACAATCTCCTAGCACGCTGCCCGAGATCCTTCCATTTCACTCGTGGTCACTTGTTATCATCTGAGTTTCAGCTCAAATAGTCCCTGTGAAGCTTCAATTCAACCAAACTGGTAGCACAGCTCCATTTCCCTTCATAGCTCATTCCCTTGTAATTTCAGTTCAACAGTGATAAACATCACCATCTGAATCTCATAATTTCAACCACAGAAACAACCCCACTGCATTAGTATTGAGATTAACCACAAATTCTCCAACAACAATATTTCTCCCATCCCCTGAACAATAAATCCCATCAACACAGCAGACCCAACTTCTTCTTCTTTCTTTGTATTTTAACACAAACCCATGAATATCAACACCATGATCTCTACAAACCCTTAAACAATCTCCAATTCTTCCCTGAACTTTCATGGCTTCATCTTCTAACCCGTTTCCCCGAGCTTCAAACAGCGGCCACCAACAGCACCAAAACCCCAAATCGAATCCAACTTCTTCTGCAATTTCTTCTTTTCATCCTTGGATGCAGAAATACTCATTTCAATCGATAGCAGCAATCACCGATTTCAGCTCCAATTTCTCGATTCAACAGTTTCAACGGCAGTCTCAGATTCAACAATCCCATCTGTTCACAGCTTCAGTCAGCAAAACCACCAAACCCATTTCCTCTGAGATCTCGAAATCAATTCAAACCCTAACTTTAATTTCTCTGTAATTTGAGCAGCAAATTCGTCGATGTCTTCTTACGAATCTTCCACTTCTCGATTTCAAACTTCCACAGCTCCACTTTCTCGATCTCTCTGAAATACGGCACCACCATTTTCTCTCGTTTCTGAATTTCAGGTGGAACTAAAATGATAATGATAACTTCTCTGAATTTTTGGTTTTGTTGTAAGAAATGTAAGTGGATATAGCCACTCAGGTAAGGCAGATAAGGGGTAACCAAAGTGATTCTAGGCACCACTCATCAGATAAGGGCCATCTTGATTTGCAACCCCTTAACCATCACCGTGGCTCTGTCTTTAGTGTTCTTCCACATAGAGGTGCCCCATAACCATGGCTCAGCTCTAGATAGTGTCCGTTATTGCTTTGAAATGACAATTTAGCCCGTTTTGCTCAAATTGGTTGATTCCTTCTTCTTTTTCTCCGAATGACTCAATTGCACCTGATTAGCTCAAAAGCACACATAAGATACACAATTCACACGAAAAATAGCAAAGAAAGCATAAACTCTAGATAGCAAATACGGTGTATTCTACACCTATCAAATTCCCCCACACTTAGACTTTGCTAGTCCTCGAGCAAATCAAACAAAACAAATTCTAAAACATACATACAACTCCGTGTCGCCGAGGATACGGTTACTCTTAGCATGAATAACAGGCCTTTAAACCCCTAGGTGTCCCTAGTGGACGAGTTATAGTCTCGTGAGGGTTTACTAGAGATATACCCACAAAACCTACTTTTCCAGCTTATTAGTTCTCCGTAATGATAGCATCCAACGCGCTAAGAAGACATAAAAATTCTGCACACTAGTCATAAGAAGTTAGACACATAAATGAACACAATCTCATCCTTAAAAGTTGAGAGAGAAATAACCATCCCTTCTCGACAAAAATTCGGGTTCGGAGTGATCAAAAGTCTCGACTCGCCTCACAAGAAAGGGTTTTATGATATTGCTCTCAATAATAAACAACTTTTTATGGGTCACACATGTGTCCAGGTAGGAATGAAGAGAGAATCTGCGACACGTTGAATGGTAGGAAGGCAAAACCCTCCGAAATGTTTTGAAAACCCACATCTTTTATCATTTTTGAAAACCCATTTTTCTGACGATCTCTTCGAAAGGAAATCAACCATTTAACGAAGGTGGGAATATGCTTACTTACCTCGTTATCCGTTCGGCGTGCAGCCTAGCACCACTCTCACAAAGATCCATAGAAACGTCTTCGGTCTTCAATCGGTGTCTTCATCTTCGTCTTCGGTCTTCAACTCTTGATGATAACTCTTGAACTTCGTAGAATCTTGACAATATGATTCTTTCCTCAAATTCCTTGTTGCTTGAAACTTCATTATAGATATTCCTTCTTTCCATTGGCTTTATTGAAAGAATACAAAACTAAAAACGAACTATACAAACCCAAAATTTTTTTTTTTTTTTTTTTTTTTTTTTTTTTTTTTTTTTTTTTTTTTTTTTTTTTAATAAGAAATAAAACAAATACAAAATAAAAACAAAATAAAACAATAAAACTAGTAATGAACCTAAAGATTTTCTCTTGTCTCTTTTTTTGTCTTTTTTTTTTTTTTTTTTTTTTTATTTTTTTTTTTTTTTTTTATTTTTATTTTTTTTTTTTTGAGACAAGAGAAAAAATAAATACAAAATAAAATAAAATACAAAGGCCATGGTGTAAGTACTTTACCGCTTGATTCTTCACAACTTGTATGTCTTGATATCATAAACTTCTCGAACTCTCATCCTTGATAATTTTCACTCTTGTACAATAGTCTTCAACTTATAAAAATTCTGCTCCTTGTCTTGTTGCTTTACTTGAATCTGAAATCTGCTCATTTCTGTACTGTTGCTTGTAAACCTTGAACATCTTCAACTTTCCTTCAAATTTGTGATGCTCCTCTTGTTGATGATGATAGTGTTTCTATGGACCTGTTGGTGTAGAGAGAGATAAGGTGGATGGTGCTAACTGCGAACAAGATTACAAGTGGTATGTAAGTTAGCAATTCGATGTCACCAACATGGTTGATAAAAATAGCACTCAAGAGATCAAAATAGTGCTTCTATGGTGGGAGGTTGGGCAGCTCACCATTCTGCCCGGAATTTACGTACGGTGACACACACTCTAAAAGCACAAATTTAGACAGGTACAAAGAATTGAAGGTTGGTGCCTCACATTATGTAACATGGGTAGTCTCCACTATAGGGGATCACTACTCTAATACCGAATTCAGTCTGCACCTTATTTGCCACTGGCATGGTTAAATCCAACTTTAACTCTCATACAATTAAGAAACCCGATCATGTTCTCTGTCATCTCTAAGTTCATTCACTCTTATGAGATTCTCGATGTAATCTTAGCGACATGTATACTATGTGACTCTAAACTAACTACAAGTTGGAGTTTTCTTATTCACTAATTTACACAAAAGTTGAAAAATTTGAAAAATTTACAAAGCAAACCACTCCCCCACACTTAAACTTTACATTGTCCTCAATGTAAATTGAATTTTCCAAAGAAAGTCAAGGTGGGAAATCCTAACGGAAAAGTGACAAAAAATCAGAAAAAGTAAAAACATGACAAGAAAAGAAAATAAAAGATAAGAGATACAAAACCGATGGGTTGCCTCCCATTTAGCGCTTGGTTTAAAGTCGTCACCCGACTATCTCCTTGCTTTCTATGACTCCTCCGGAGGGAGCACTTCCACAAGATTAACTCCTTCCACGACATCCGAAGAGAAGTTCTCATAATATGGTTTCAACCGGTGCCCATTCACTTTAAGTTCATTTCCTGTAGCTAAACTACGAATTCTACTGCACCATGAGAAAACACATTAGTCACAATAAAAGGTCCAATCCAACGTGACCTTAATTTACCCGGAAATAATTGCAAGCGAGAATTAAACAAAAGCACTTTCTGCCCAATGCAAAATTGTTTCTTTGTAATCATATTATCATGAAAAGCTTTCGTCTTTTCCTTGTAAATCCGTGAGCTTTCAAATGCATCATTGCGAATCTCCTCTAACTCTTGAAGTTGTAACTTTCTTTGCCTTCCAACACCATCCAACTCCATATTGCATTGCTTAATAGCCCAAAACGCCTTATGCTCAATTTCCACGGGTAAGTGACAAGGTTTACCATAAACAAGCCTAAAAGGAGACATCCCAATAGGTGTTTTATATGCGGTTCTATACGCCCACAAAGCATCATTAAGTCGCGAACTCCAATCTTTCCTTGTTGGATTCACCGTCTTTTCAAGAATGGATTTCACCTCTCGGTTGGAAACTTTGGCTTGTCCATTTGTTTGTGGATGGTAGGGTGTTGCAATCCTATGCGACACATTGTACTTCCTTAACAAGTTTTGCAAGAACCTGTTTTTGAAGTGTGAACCTCCATCGCTAATTATAGCCCTTGGAATGCCAAACCTTGCAAATATATTAGCTTGCACAAAATCAAACAACTTTAGAATCATTAGTTGGGGTGGCCTTAGCTTCCACCCATTTCGAGACATAATCCACAACAAGCAAGATATAATAATTCCCACTAGAATTGACAAAAGGGCCCATAAAATCAATTCCCCATACATCAAAAACCTCCACAAATTGAATAATAGTTTGTGGCATTTGATTTCGAGCACCTAGATTGCCTGTTCTTTGGCACCTATCACATGTGATACAAAATGCATGTGCATCCTTAAACAAAGTTGGCCAAAAGAAACCACATTCTAGTACCTTGAGAGCGGTTCTCTTACTCCCAAAGTGTCCTCCACAAGCATATGAGTGGCAAAAAGACAAGATAGAATTAAATTGATTTGGGAACACACCTACGTATTACTTGGTCACTACAATGCTTCCATAAGTATGGATCATCCCATATGTATTGGTTTCCTAACTTCTTAAGTTTGTCCCTCTCAAAGACGAGACAAGTTCTTTGGGATTTGTTTAGACACTAAGTAATTAACAATATCAGCATACCATGGTTCTCCAAAGGCAATTGAGAATAGTTGCTCATCCGGGAAACTTTCACGCAACGGGATAGTCTCCTTGTCCATAGAAAGACGGCTCAAGTGATCCGCAACGGTGTTCTCAATTCCTTTCTTGTCTTTGATCTCAATATCAAACTCTTGCAAGAGTAAAATCCATCGTATGAGCCTCGGTTTCGCCTCTTTCTTTGTAAGCAAGTATCTAAGTGCTGCATGATCAGAAAAGACAACAACTTTTGTACCAATTAGATAAGAGCGAAACTTTTCTAAAGCAAAAACAATGGCTAATAACTCTTTTTCAGTGGTTGTGTAGTTTTGTTGAGCCTCATTTAACGTTCTAGAAGCATAATAAATGGCATGAGGTATCTTCCCACACGCTTGCCCAAGCACCGCACCAACCGCATAATCACTAGCATCACACATGAGCTCAAAAGGCTTGCTCCAATCCGGTGGTTTAATGATAGGGGCTGAAATCAAAAGTTCTTTCAAACGATTGAATGCCGCCATACACTTTTCATCAAAGTTAAATACCACATCTTTTTGCAATAAGTTACAAAGTGGTGATGCTATCTTGGAAAAGTCCTTGATGAATCTACGATAAAAACCTGCATGACCAAGAAAAGAGCGTATCTCCCTCACCGTAGTGGGAGGGGTTAGAGCACGAATAAGGTCTATCTTAGATTTATCGACTTCCAAGCCTTTAGAAGATATTATATGGCCTAAAACTATGCCATGAGTTACCATGAAATGGCACTTCTCCCAATTTAGCACAAGATTTGTTTCAACACATCGTTCAAGGATTAGAGACAAATTGTTCAAGCAAAGGTCAAATGAATCACCAAAGACACTAAAGTCATCCATGAACACTTCGATTATGTTTTCAACATATTCCGAAAAGATACTTACCATACACCTTTGAAAGGTAGCTGGAGCATTGCACAAGCCAAAAGGCATCCTTCTATAAGCGAAAGTACCGAAAGGACAAGTGAAAGTGGTTTTCTCTTGGTCCTCCTGCTATCACAATATGATTATAACCCGAATAGCCATCAAGAAAGCAATAGTAAGAGTGTCCGCTAAACGTTCAAGCATTTGATCAATAAAAGGTAAATGGAAAGTGATCTTTTCTAGTAGTGGCATTCAATTTTCTATAATCAATACAAACCCTCCAACCGGTTTGCACACGAGTTGGGACAAGTTCATTCTTATCATTCTCCACCACCGTCACACCCGATTTCTTTGGTACTACTTGTACCGGCTTACCCACTTGCTATCGGATATGGGGTAGATAACACCCACGTCCAAAAGCTTGAGTATCTCCTTTTTCACAACTTCCATCATGGGAGGATTCAAACGACGTTGCGCTTCCCTTGTAGGCTTTGTATCATCCTCCACACGGATCTTGTGCATACAAACGGCAGGGCTTATACCCTTGATATCGGCGATTGTCCATCCTATGGCCGTCTTGTACGTCCTTAGCACCCTTAGAAGTTTTTGCTCCTGTAATTCATTAAGCTCGTTAGAAACAATCACGGGTAAATCTTCATTGTCACCCAAGTACAAGTACTTTAAGTGACTTGGAAGAGGTTTCAATTCTAAACTTGGAGATTTAACAATAGATGGCACAAGTTTTTCATTATTGCAAGGTAAAGAAGCATATGAAATATTCTTAATTGCTGATTTTTCCGGTAATGAGTCAAGAGAACCAATGGTTTCTTTAATCTCATCACTATACTCCAAACCATTATCAATGGGTGTAGTGAGCACGGTTTCCAAAGTATCAACACCATTCAACTCAAACATTTGTTGCGCCAATGTGTCCATCACATCAATGGAGAAACAAGAATGGACATCACTAGGATATCTCATCGTCTCGAAAATGTTGAAACGTATTATTTCTCCATCAAACTCCATAGTTAGCGTTCCCTTATCCACATCAATAATGGTTTTCGCCGTTTTCATGAAGGGACGCCCAAGTAGCAATGGAAGAGACGAGTCCGGTGAACCTTCATCCATCTCTAACACGCAAAAGTCACTGGAAATACAAGTTGATTAACCTGCACAAGAACATCCTCAACAATACCCATTGGGTAGACATTAGAACGATCGGCTAATTGCAACACAATTCCAGACTTTTTAAGAGGACCAAGATCAAGTGAATTATACATAGACGCAGGCATAACATTAACGGATGCACCTAAGTCCAACATAGCTTTGTTAAATGTGGTGTTACCAATTGTGACGGGAATGTCAAAGCTACCGGATCCTTGCACTTAAGTGGGAGTTTATGTTGTAAGATTGCCGAAGCATTCTCCCCCACACTAAGCACTTCATTACCTTTGAGCCTTTGTTTATTGGTACACAAGTCCTTCAACACCTTTGCATACTTTGGAACTTGCTTGATTGCATCTATGAGTGGTATGTTCACATGGATCTTCTTGAGAATGTCTAAAATCTCCTTTTCTAGTTCCGCCTTCTTTGAATTTGCAAATCTGCGAGGGAAAGGTAAAGGAGGAACATAAGTAGAAACCGGAGTTTTAGAGTTAGAAATAGGTACCTCAGAAGTTTGGGGAGAATCCTCGATTTTCTCCTCCAAAACAGGTTCCTTTGGTGTTTCCACCGTGCCCGAATCAGTGACTTCGGGTTGCACAAGTTGTGTACCACTTCTCAACGTAATTGCATTGACACCCTCTTTTGGGTTGATAGGTTGAGAAGGGAGTTTCCCACCATTTTGTGCCTTCAATTGATTCAACTCAATAGCCATAGAACCAACTTGAGTTTGCAAATCCTTAACCGTACTCTCCGTTCTTTGCATAAAAGATTTCAAGAACTCTTCCATATTGGACCCCATATTTTGAGGTTGTTGTTGTTGTTGAAATTGTTGTCTCGGCTGGAATTGTTGTTGTTGAGGTTGAAATCCACTCGGGTTGTTGAAATTAGGTTGTTGAATCGCTCCTTGCTTATTGGCATAGCTAAAATTGGGGTGATCTCTCCATCCCGGATTGTAAGTGTTAGAGTAGGGATCATACCGTCTTTGTTGATTTGGAAAGATCGCATTAGCTTGCTCGTCTTCATAAGCTTGAGAGGAACTTGGTATCACCGCGGCTGCAACTTGTTGAAGCATTGCGTTCATGTTACCCATTTGTTGACGAAGTTCCTCAACCTCGCTCACCTCATTCACCCTTCTTAGAATCACATCCGAACCACGACTCAAGAATTGTTGTGAGTTCGCTGCCATGTTTTCAATCAACTCTCTAGCTTGTGCCACCGTCTTGTTAACTAGTGCACCACCACCCGCAGCGTCAAGAAGATTCCTATCACTTGATTGAAGTCCTTCATAGAAATATTGGATGATCATAGCGTCACTGAATTGATGGTGAGGGCAGCTTGCCACCAATCTCTTGTAGCGTTCCCAACATTCATATAAGGATTCTCCCACATTTTGCTTCATCCCACAAATCTCCTTTCGAATTTGAGTAGCCTTTGATGCAGGAAAATATCTCTCTAAAAAGAGTTTCTTCAGCCCATTCCATGTTGTGACACTTCCGGGAGGTAAATAATACAACCAATCCTTAGCACTATCCATCAAAGAGAAACGGAAAACTTTCAACATTGCACCATCCGCCGCAACATCCGCTGGAAGCATGGCCGTGACAATGGTGTGGAAGTCCATAAGATGTTTGTTTGGGTCTTCATTCACCATGCCATGGAATTTTGGTAATTCTCTAAGCAACCCCGGCTTTATCTCAAAAGTAGAGTTTGTTTGAATACACCCCTGTTGTGTATCAAGCCTATGAGAAGCTAACTCCTTGAGTGAACGATTTGCATCACCCATTGCTTCTTCTTTTTCTTCAAAAGGTGGTTCTTGTTCACCCGGAACCTCTTGTTCTAAAACTGCTTCTCCTTGTTGGAAAGTCTCTTCTTCCGTTTCCAACTCTTGTTCTTCCGTTGTATCTTTACTTGGTTGGAGTATTGTGCCTCTTCGAGTAGCTATCCCGCACCGTGGATAATTCCAATCTTTAGAAGCCAGGGATTAGGTACCTGAAAACAATTCTCGCAAACAAGTGAGAAACAAGACAAGAAAACAAGAAGCAAAGATAAAAGCAAAAATAAAAATAAGAAACTAAAAACTTAATAACTAGCCGTATGCCTCCCCGGCAACGGCGCCAAAATTTGATCGATGTCGTATGCGTCAAAAATAATTTCACTTTCCTAAAGTATATGATAAGAAAGAGTTCGTTTCCACAGAGAGGCGATTGTAGTTATTACGTATTCAATTTCTTAAAGTAACCAATTTGGGGGATTTCTGATTTTTATGTAAGCAATAAAAGCAAATTAAAAGCAAAGTAAATTGTAGAAAGTAATCAATAGAGAAAGATATTGGTCAAGGAATTCATCTTCAATCTTAGACATGTGCTTGCATATATGATTAGAATTACGATTTAATCTCTTATATTATCAAAAGCCTAGAGAATCAAGAGAGCAAGATAATCTATTAATTTCCTAAGTTCATCAACACACACATTAGAGCTGCGTATGTGAATTCTACCTAAAGAATAACCTAACGCCTTGCGCTAATTAAGTTCAATTCCTAGGAGCATTAAGTTTCAGAAATAGGCTAATCAATGCAATTGTCATGCGTTGCGCATAACAATTTGGACAATGGTCAAACTCTACATATGATTACGAGAGTGTATCACTACAAACCGTAAACATATCATGCTACTTGTATTCAGGGTTATCGCTCGATGAAAAACCCTAAAATAGCTATGGACTAGGATGCAAGTTCAATTAATTGGCCACTTAACTAATCAAACATCATAATCCTATCACAATACATCAATCATGTGATTATTAAAAACAGGAGAGATTTAAACGATAATCAAGAGAGAAAACTAATACATAAAGCAAACACAAGTTTTAGAAATACGACTACATCCTTAACCAATAATGAATAAATTAGCTACTCATAGCTATGGAGTTCATCACAAAAATATCAATTGAATAAAGAAGAAGATGAACAAAAGCAAACCCTAGTTGCGTAAACAAAAGCGGCTCTCCAAGTTCCCAAGAATAAAACGTGTTTTCCAAAAGTTGTAGGATTTCTCTTTTATAGCTCCTCTTGTTCCAAAATTAGGTCTAGTCTTCAAAGTCCATTAGATGAAAATCCACCAAGCCCATAAGAGAGAGAAACCCATGTAGAAAATATGTCCAAAAATACGTCGCCGGAAAACTAGTATTATGGCCGGAAATCGGCCGGAGAGGTGACCGGAAAACGGCTCAGGTGACCGGCAAAGTCCGCCCGGTCACCGGTCAACGAGTCGGGACCGAATCATTGAGTCAACTCGGTCTGGTCAACTGAGTGAACTCGGTCAATCACCGAGTCAGAACGAGTCAGTTTCTTACTCAGCTGAGTGGGATGAGTGGCCAAGGCCATTGCCATCTTGCGGGCCGGAATCGTCTTGCACCAAGATGGTGCATCGGTGCTTCCCTTCCAGCCCATCTTGGCTTTCTCTCTGTCTTGTACTCGGCCCCTATCTCTCTTGCAGGCCTAAATTGCATCCATTTCCATTCAATTGCCACCACCAGAACCAGCTTCAGGCATCAACACCTTTGTCTACAATCACCAGCTCCATTACCACTGCACCTGCAGATTCAACCCAATGTAAACCAGCTCGCAGCTGCACCTGTAACTCCATTCCGTGTTGAAATCTCGCACAATCCATCACCAATGCACTATCCTAGGTTCAATTCAAGTGCAGCTTCATAACCATCTGCTACTACAACTCAGCTGCACCACCTGCATCTTCTATTCATCACTCCCAGAGACTCACAGCTCATCTTTTGTTCAAACTCCTCCGAAACAGCACCACCAACTCCTGACTGTGACACAACCACCATTAGTCACATCTCCACTGGTATGCTCTCATAATCACCAGCTTCATGACCAGTCCCAGACATCCATCCATCTGACCCAAATCCTTGGCTGTAAATCATAGCCAACCCACATTACCAACACCTATCCGAATCTACCAATTTCACTGCCTCTCATCGAAACCACAACTGCCATCACCTGCAGCTCACTGCACAGCATGCTCGAGCCATCCTGCAACATCAATTAAATTACGCCAGCTTCAGGCAACAACCCAAAGCAAACACCAATCAGAACAGTATCACTAGCACACCCAATCACAGACTGCAACTGCCAGCTACCACTAGCTCAGGCCATTCACTCCAACTGCAGATTTTTCTCACAGATTTGCAGCATCATAAACATCACCATCTCAGACCCATCTGTAGCTCTAGTCACAACAGCACTCTGCATAACCCATTCGCTGAACAACAATTCTAGCTGCGCTTTATCAACACATCAATCTCTAACCTGCAATCATCCATCCAAAACCACTGGCACTTGAGACCTACAATCTCCTAGCTGCTGCCAGAGCCTTCCATTTCAGCTCGGGGTCACTTGTTATCATCTGAGTTTCAGCTCAAATAGTCCCTGTGAAGCTTCAATTCAACCAAACTAGTAGCACAGCTCCATTTCTCTTCATAGCTCATTCCCTTGTAATCTCAGTTTGTGGTCATAAACATCACCATCTGAATCTCATAATTTCAACCACAGAAACAACCCCACTGCATTAGTATTGAGATTAACCACAAATCCTCCAACAACAATATTTCTCCCATCCCCTGAACAATAAATCCCATCAACACAGCAGACCCAACTTCTTCTTCTTTCTTTGTATTTTAACACAAACCCATGAATATCAACACCATGATCTCTACAAACCCTTAAACAATCTCCAATTCTTCCCTGAACTTTCATGGCTTCATCTTCTAACCCGTTTCCCCGAGCTTCAAACAGCGGCCACCAACAGCACCAAAACCCCAAATCGAATCCAACTTCTTCTGCAATTTCTTCTTTTCATCCATGGCTGCAGAAATACTCATTTCAATCGATAGCAGCAATCACCGATTTCAGCTCCAATTTCTCGATTCAACAGTTTCAACGGCAGTCTCAGATTCAACAATCCCATCCATTCACGACTTGACCCAAAAAACCACCAAACCCATTTCCTCTGAGATCTCGAAATCAATTCAAACCCTAACTTTAATTTCTCTGTAATTTGAGCAGCAAATTCGTCGATGTCTTCTTACGAATCTTCCACTTCTCGATTTCAAACTTCCACAGCTCCACTTTCTCGATCTCTCTGAAATACGGCGCCACCATTTTTCTCTCGTTTCTGAATTTCAGGTGGAACTCAAATGATAATGATAACTTCTCTGAATTTTTGGTTTTGTTGTAAGAAATGTAAGTGGATATAGCCACTCAGGTAAGGCAGATAAGGGGTAACCAAAGTGATTCTAGGCACCACTCATCAGATAAGGGCCATCTTGATTTGCAACCCCTTAACCATCAACTGGCCTGTCTTTAGTGTTCTTCCACATAGAGGTGCCCCTTAACCATGGCTCAGCTCCAGATAGTGTCCGCTATTGCTTTGAAATGACAATTTAGCCCGTTTTGCTCAAATTGGTTGATTCCTTCTTCTTTTTCTCCGAATGACTCAATTGCACCTGATTAGCTCAAAAGCACACATAAGATACACAATTCACACGAAAAATTGAAAAGAAAGCATAAACTCTAGATAGCAAATACGGTGTATTCTACACCTATCAGCAGGGAGTACATTGGAACCTGAAATGTAAGGTCCGTTCAAAAATAGCGGAAAGACACACCACTCGTCGTCTTTGGAATGGCGAGGAAAATTGTTCTTGCTGGAGTGCCAATCGATATCTTGCATGAGTATCTTGTCATTTGGGAATGTTCTCTTTTCTTTTCAACCGTGCACCCCAAATGAGACCTATAATTCTTCATATTTATCACTTCATAATTTTCAAAAAAGTTTTCTCTGAATACTTTCAAAGCAACTATCTCCAAATTTGCGAATTTAGGATCTCGACTTCATCGGGATATAGAGATCCCTTACGGCGCCGCGATTGGCGAATTCAAGCATTAAACGGATGCAATCCCCACTTAATTGAAAGATAGCTCGCGAGAACTTCTCATGAGAAAGAATTTCATAGAACAAGGGCAAGTCGGGATTGTAGAGAGGAATGGGAAGACCTGCGAGGAGCTGACCTAGCGAAATTATGATTTTCTGATCATCACAATGATGATCTGTATGAAGATTCTTGACTGGGAATGGTGGATAAGGTGAAACCCTTCTCTTGTAAATTCTTTTGAGTCTCACCCAAAAGGGTTTCGTATCTACGACCAGGTGGAGCCATTCTCAGGATATGGGAATGAATAGAGAATTGAAGATCAAGAGAAAGAAGAAAAGGAAGATTTGATAGTTGTTAAACGTAAATTGCGGAGGAGGAGAATTGAAGAAAAATTGCAGAGATAAAGTAAAAAAGAAGAAGAGGAGGGTGAGAAAACTATATATAGAGAAGAGTTCTCAAGAAGATAAATGCATTTAATGTGAGAAGAGACGGAATGGTCAAGAACAAACGGTTTGAAAGAGACGTGTCAAGAAAAGTGGAAGAAGAAAATAAACGGTTATATAAAAGAGAGGTCATATTAATGTCAAGCATTTCTAAAAAAGAGACATTTCTCTTGGAAGAAGAAACAAGACGGAATAATAAATACCTATATCAAAAGTACGAGGTCATATTAATAAACAAATAAAGATGAAGACCTAGCGAGATCTAGGAGTGTTGTGATATTATATATTTTCTAAAATCATTAGTTCTCATCATCCACATACTCTCTTAATGAGTTGAACAAGAAAAGACAGTGTTGGGTGAGAAGACTTGGTAGGCAAGATGTATATAATGAATCGGTGAGAATATCGCAGACTACAATAGCCGATGCGAGATCATGACTATGCTAAACTGAGTTCTAATGGAGGTAACAGAGTTATGAGTTTTGTGTCGATGCGACTAAGTGAAATGGTGACACTGAACTAAGGCAAAGGTATCAAATGTGACAATGGGAAGTACCAAGGTGGTGAATCCACCACTAGATTCTATGCTAAGGTGGTATTCTTATACCTATCTAAGGAAGATTCTACGGCATGATGCATCAGTTTAATCTTCCTAATTCAATATAAATGACAACATTCATTCTATTAAGCATATGTCTTCTTCCTAGAAAATGAATGACCAATCACAGGAGAATTGGGGTTATTAGCTAATCATACTTCTATGTTTATGAAGTTATTAAGATTAACAACATCAATACAATTCTTTCAACATGTTATCTAGGGTTTCAACACACCCTGGAAAATTAAACTAAAGCATTACAAGAAATTAAACACAAATTAAAACTAAATGAACCCTAAAAACACGGGAGAAAGACCCTAGCTCTAGTCTAGGTTAGCTTCTAAGGTTAAGAGAAGCTAAGGGAGAGAAAACTAGCTCTAGAGAGGTGGTGAGGGCCGAGATGGTGGAGGAGATGGAGGTGGAGCTGCGAGAGGTGGTCGGGTGATGGGGGAAATGGTTCTTGCGTAGGGTTTCGAAAAGAAAGAGAAAGAAGAAGAGAGGAATGGGTGTCGATGGGGTATAGGTATAGGTTGTTGTGGTGTTGAGCGGGTGCATCGGGGAATGATGAGACTAGCCTAGCGAGCTAGGAGGTGTTGTGATATTATATATTTGAAATCCTAACTATAGGCCCGGGTCTCTCGAATGCATTTAGCGTAGTAAGCCTTTAAACTAGGTGTCCCTAGTGGACGAGTTGTAGTCTCGTGAGGGTTTCAGAGGTGCAGAGTGTAAAAGAGTCTCAAGCCTCCAAGAATATGAGGACATAGAGTTTTCGCATTCTCATCCTTAAGTCCGAGCGAGAAGTAACCATACCATATGAAAGAATCGGTTCGATTGTGATCATAAGTCTCAACTTACTTGCCTCACCATTAGGGTTTATGATAATTGCACTCAAAAAAGATCGCTTTTTAAGTCATTCGAAGTGTGGACAAAAGAATCTTTTCGATGATCTCTCTAAGAAAGGAAATCAACCATTAGCAAGGGTGGGAGTACTCACTCACTTCCTCACCCGATCGGCAATTAATAATAAACAATAAGTGAAAATAAAAATACAAATTGAAACCACTAACTCCATGGACAAAGGACTTATCAATCAATTTTTCCACAACTTGTATTGTCTTGATTTTATAAATTTTATTAATTCTCATCCTATTTTCTTTTCTTTGTTGCACATAAACCTTGGGATTTTTCTTTCCAAAGAAGAATGATGTGTTTCTATGGGTCTTCTTGATTGAGAGAGAATGATGCTAATTACAAATCGGTATTTAGAAGGAGTTTTCATCTTTTAGGCGTTCATGATTGACAAAAACTAGCACTCAAGATCAAAACTATGGGTGATCACAATTCTACTCTTAGAATATCTAAACGGCACCTAATTAGCCCTCGGTATGGTTAAATCCAACTTTTAACGCTCTAATCAACAAGGAACCCGATTGCGTTCTCAGTACTTCAAGTTACATTATTTTTGATTCTCTATGTAAACATAGCTAAAAGCATGCTAGCATCATGATAGGAAAAATTAAACGGTCACATACCATGAACTATCTTTGAAAAGATAAAGGGAAGAGATTACAGAGGTATTTCGGCGGGGAGCAAGGTTGAGCTTCATTCGTCTAGAATCCAATATTCTCAACGGAGTCGAAAAAAAAATTTTCCACTATGTACTGGGAAAAGTTGGTTTTGCAATTTTGTGACAAACTACACCCTAAAGTCTATATGTTGGTTGCATGAGTAAGACTAGAAACACTATTTTCAATCTATCATTTTGTAACTCAATGGGTTCCTTTGAAGAATCATCTTGAGTTGTTCCATTGAAGGAGAGTCTTCACTAGTGGGTATGCATTCCTCATATGGATAATGAGTTGAAGTCTAAGTTTGGTTTATTGGGTTTTGGTTTGAATGGGAAAGTTTGGTTTTGTGGGGTTCAAGTAGTCAGTGCATTGGTTATGGTTTGGTTTATGTGGGTTGTGATGAGTCTTTGGTTCAATGGCACAAGATAGTCCTTGCAACTTCCGTTTAGCCTAACACGGGTTGACGGCCTAGGGTTGGCTTGTCTCACTGAGACTAAGCACACAGTTACACAAATTGGCACATTGGACGTGAATGGTCAGCTTTGCAAACTCACGAAACAATGACGGTTGAAAAGTTTATTCAGGTCAAGTACACGGCTTGCGGCTTCGGGGCTTGCAAGGTAAAGCAATCTTTGGGCTCAAAAAGGAGTTCAGGAAGAAGAAACCCACGTGAGTAATAGGGAATTCAAGATTTACCAATAGCACAAATATGCAAAGCAATGATACTAAGATTGACGAGGTCAAGGTGATTAATAGTTATATTAAAAACTTACACTACTTGAGGATGAAAAGTAAAAGGAGATCTTTTCCTGATTCCTTTGGCTAATTAGCTAAGCAACATTCTGTTCTATTAAGCATATGTCTTCTTCCCTAGAAAGTTCTAATGTAGCATTGATTAATCTTTTAACTCACAATCCCCCTAGTATTGTTGTCTTCTTACAGTACGACAATCACGGGAGAATCGGGGTTATTAGCTAAATGTTTATGCACAGTAAGATTAACAACATCAATACAATTCACTCAACATGTTATCTAGGGTTTCAACACACCCTGGAAAATTAAACTAAAGCATTACAAGAAATTAAACACAAATTAAAACTAAATGAACCCTAATTGACACACTGGCTAACCAGGCGTGCCCGCAAACAAACACAAATCATCTCTATTTATACATGCAAATAAAACCCTAACCCTAATTCATTATAAAATGAAATTAATTGAAAACATTGCAGACTCGACTCTAGCCTCGAGAGCTCTAGGAGTGTTAAGAGAAGCTAGGAGAGAAAATAGGTTGAGGCGAGAGATGGTGTAGGTGATGAGTTGTTGATGGAGGTGGTGTCGACGAGATGGTGGAGGAGATGGAGGTGGACTGCCGAGAGGTGGTCGGGTGATGGGGGAATGGTTCTGCGAGAGGAGGTTTGAGAAAAAGAAAGAGAAAGAAGAAGAGAGGAATTCGTCGATGGGGTATAGGTATAGGTTGTTGTGGTGTTGGCGGGTGCATCGGGGGAATGATGAGACTAGCCTAGCGAGCGTTGGATGGAGCGGGTGCGATGCGAACGGCCGAGAGAAGCCGGTTTTGGAGTGATCTCGTGTTGCACGGGATCATCGAGATATAGATGTGATGGAGTGCGGAGCGACCGTTGGATGTAGCCATGCGAGATCTTGACGGCTCCAGTGGCGGGCTCGGATCCGGGTCGTGGGTAGCTCTAGCCCACCCTATATAATGAGATTCGACTCAATTCTTCGCTCCTTGGCTCCTCAAGCTTTATTTATTTAAAAACACAAAATTAATTAATACAAATATTTATTCTTGAAAGGGATAATAGATTCTTTTTTCAATAAAAAGGTGTATAAATATGCACTATTTGGTTGGGCAAGTCATTAAGAGAGAGAAAGTTTGGATTGATTGTAATTCTTTAACTGATTTCCATTTCATCTTGTAAGCATTTTAAGAATTTAATCAATAAAAATTAAAATTGCTCATCTTAAAAATGATTTGATTGTATAGATTCTTGTGAGGGGTGTAGTGTAGGATTTCCTGCAACTACAGTTTCCATGTGTATACTCGCAAACTTATTTGTTTGCATATAATCATTTTCGCAAACTTATTTGCTTACTCATTTTCTTGTGTGGTCTTATTTTGCCTTCCTAGTTAAAGGTCTTATTGCGCCACCCTCATCATTGCGACAAAATCGCAGGACGTCTTTACATTTTCATGTAATGACCCATTGATCTTGCCTTATCATGTCTTTAGTATTGTTGCCTCTGCAGGATAATTTTATTGCGACAATATGATAGGCCTAAATTTTCTTGCGAAAATAAAGCCCCATGACATTGCCGTCTTGCGACGAAATCGCAGGACGTCTTTACACTTTCATGTAAAGACCCATTGATCTCGTCTTATCCTCGCGTTAGTATTATTGCCTCTTCAGGATCATCGCACAAATATGACAAGCCTCAATTTTTCTTGCGAAAATTGAGCCCCATGACATTTGCGTCTTATGACACTTATCAGCTCCCTAATGGAGAGTGCCGCCCTTATCATCTCCCTGGTTGCCCCTTCAAGGAGGCGTACATCGGCCATACAAGACTAGCTCCTCCCATCCGATCTTAACAACAACCAGTTGTTTTCGCAGCCTCTTATCCCTTATACCTATAGGGCTTATGGTTACGAGACTGCACCCTAAGTGGAGTTTTCTTGCCGAGTGCAAGCATGTGCCAAGACTTGCCAAGAATGGCCGAGACACTTCAAATGCCCCAGGCACTCTTGGCTCAACCGTGTACCTCGGCGCCTTGGTCATACACTGACTCCTTGGAAGAGACCCTCGGTCGTCCAACCAGGGTATAACCTTATATAGTTGGAAATCCAAGGTATCTCTCCGGATGGGCTTTATTGACCCCAAATCTCCATGAATCAGTTCCGGGCGGTAACCTTTTCCCGAGCCATGTCAAGAGATACCCCCTTATATGACGCAGTTTAGGTCTTACATTTGCCTCTTGCGAAATATCATTCGTGAACTAGGGTGCACGCCATAAAGGTTCGTCCCATTCGTATATATCATTGATTTTTGATTATTTCTTCTCATTATCTTTGTGAAATTATTGCACAGTCTTGCTTTGTTTGCTGCGATCTCGCTGTAATAACTATATTTTCATATATTCTGTCTCGCGAGACTTTCGCGTACTCCTTCTTCGATCGTCATATTCTTTGTACTTTCGACATGTCTTTTTCACTCAATTTTTTTTTTACACAAATCTAAAATCAATTATTCATTTCTTACACTTCTTACTTCTGTTGCTCTCTGCTTCTTCATTTAAATTTCCTTATATTTCCTTCCCTTTTGCGAAACCATCGCAATTTCCAACCTAATCTTCGAGGCATTGGTTTCGCAATGTATCTTCATCTCTCTTCTATTGCGTCCACCATCAGTCTTTCCCTTCTTTGTTCTTCTTTGATGTTCTACTTCCAGTTCTTCTTTTGAGCAGCCCTTTCCTCGCAAGATTCCACATCAACTTCATAGCACTTTTGTCCCTCAGCCCAATCTCCTTTTATAACTCCAACACCACTGGGATGAGGAAATTTGATGCTTTGGTTGTAAGTCGATGCTACACCCAAGATCTCATGTAACCAAGGTCGCCCAATTAATGCATTATAGGGGACTCCACATCAACTACGCAAAAAAAATTTGATTGATAATCCTTTCAGTGGTATTCGCATATGAGCTTCTCCTTTAGGTTTATTGGCGGTACCATTAAAACCATAAATCTTATAAGTTGAAGGTATCAGATCTTCGTCTTTCCCTCCCATAGTCTTGTAAGTATGGTAAAAAATGATGTTTCAGAGCTTCAAGTATCAATTAAGATTCTATTGATTGCCCATGAATTTTCTGCCTCATCATCTTCATCATCAACAGGTTTTGGGTTAATCTCCAATCTTACCACTAATGGACTGTCATGCATCTCTCCGCACTCAGGTACCTCTTCTGCGGTAAAAGAAATAATCTGCGTTTGCGATTCCTTTAGTGGCGATGTCTTCACGATGTTCATTACTTCTCTATTGTCAGCATCTCTTTAAAACCCTACTGAGAACACTATCATGACAATCTTCAATTGTCCTGTACGAATGTACGATAGAGTTGCAAAACAAGTTTTTGGCCTTCGCTCCAACTTCTACTACAAATGTTTCTTTCCCTTTTGTTGTGTTTACTCTGTGGATTTCTGGTGGTGGTGGTAATGGTTGAGTCTTCTATTCACATTTTAAGAAATGATTTAGCTTCCCTTGGTATATCATTCTGAGGATGATTCTTTTTATGTTTCTGCCATCATTTATTAGGTATCCATGAAAATGGTGATAGGAACAGAATTCATGACTTCTATCACCCGGAGGCGATTCATTCCCCATGTTCCAGGGTGCAGGTATATTTTCCATAAGGATTATAGCTTCCCATATTTTCTCCACGCTAGCATTCAGTGGGGGCATCTTGATTTCCTCCCATACTACCATATGACCTCGCTGCCCTCTATGATAATTCTACCTCTAACCTCCGTAAGTCCCTTGCGGATGATCAAGTCTTTGAATTTTGTTATTTCCGCCACGGTTATAGAAGTTTCTCTCTCTTTCAAATTCTTCCTGATCGCGACTTCCCATGGCTACTAATTTTGCTGACCTTCATTCGTTATCATTTCTTGTTGACCCTGCGAGGTGCTCGCCACTGTGTTTATCAATTTAGGTAACAAACTTGCATTCGCAGCTCTTGAACTTGCATTCGCAACAGGGTATGATTCCATCTCATTTTGCTTTTCCTCTAGAGAAATGTACTCCTCCTGAAGTTCTCGCAACTCAGTCATTGTGATTGTATTCTTAATTCTAAAAACCTGAATGTATAACAGATTGGTTGCGAACATAGCATTAATGAATGATAAAATGAGATATCTCTCATCCACACGACCAGCCATATCGCTACACATTGTCTTCCACCTCATGGTCAGATATTTCAAACTTTCACCAACCCTTTGTTTTAACCCAAATACATCTTCAATACCCGGTCGCGAGGAATTATTACTTATGTACGCCCCTAAAAATATAGCTTGTAAATGGTTGAATGATGTGATTGTGTTTCTTGGTAAACCTTCAAACCACTTCAACGCTTCTCCTGTCAAACTTGATGCAAAATACTTGCACAATATAGCATCATGATTTTCCCATTGTAACATACATCTCATATAAGCTTTGATGTGTTGTATTGCACAAGTTGTTTCATCAAAAATGCTGGTTAACGCATGTAAATTACACTTTTGGGGTATTCCTCCTAGTTGTACTTCTTGTGTAAATGGAGTTTTCGCAGCTTCTTCGATGGCCTCATCCAATTGTCTCTTTCCTCCTCCCCTTTTCTTTATTCAAGATTCCTCTCATTTCGCGCAATTCTCTCGGGATTTGTTCATTAGAATTTGGATCCACGGGTCTTTTTAGTTCCGGCTCTCTTCTCCTGCGTTCATATGCCTTTGACTTTCTTGTTCATCATTCCCTTTCGTCTTTCTATGCGATCTTCTCCTTCATCTCTTTCACGAATTCGCACACCGTTATATCTATCATTTTCTCTTCTTTGCTGCCTATCGATTCTCCTTTGTACTCTTTCATATTCTTCATTGATATTACCATTGTTGCGATTTTGTTCTCGCCTTCTTTCTCGATTATCATGATTATTCTGGCGAATTGCTTCTTCTAATTCTGTTCTTCCATTTATGTTCTTAATCTTTCCCTCTCGCAGGCTAGACGTGCTTGTTCAGCATAGTGTCTTTCAATTTCATCTTCAATCTCTTTTTGCTTCCTCTGTGCTTCTCTCCCATGCAATATTCTTCTCCCTTCTTCCTGATTTTCTTCGTCATTTGGATTATTCCGCCCCTGTCGCTGCCTATTTCCTTGATTTCCATCATTTCGCCCATTTTGAAGAGCCTCGGGACTTGGGATATAACGATCTTCCATCATTTCTCTTCTCTCGCAATGTTCTATGCTTGGATTTTGCGCTTCCTCTCGATTTTCTTCATCAGCATTTTCTATAGGTAAAGTTCTCCTTATTTCCTCTCTAACTGATCTTGAGCTTGACCTTGTAGTACTTCTCGACCTTCTATTTTGTAATCTCATATTTTCCATCCTCAACTCATGATTTTGTCTTGTCAAATTTGCACGTTCCTCTGCCTCTAATCGCCTTTCTTCATGTATTGTTTGTCTCAATGCCTCTAATGCTGCGATCTCTTCATTTACATGAATTATTTCTCCAATCCCTTCTCGGTCTCTCTCCCCTTGTCCATTGTTTACCAATTGTTGTACTTCTCCCCTTTCGTCCACAGAGTCTGATCTCCAAGTATGCACGCTTACTCTATCATAATCCGCGTTCTATTCAAGATCTTTGTTTGAATTGGTGATGGAATTTGATTTTCTTCATTACCTCTTGTGTTCATTCTTGAGGATTCCCCCATTTCATTTCTCCCTTCTCCAGCAAGTCTCCTACTTCTTCTAACTGTTGTTGGTTGTTCTGATGCATGTCTTCTTCTAGCCATTTCTCAGTTTCAATAAATTGTTGAAAATTATATGAAATTCCTTCCCTATTACTCCAAATTCTTTCAAATCACGATGTCAATCCTAACTCAGTCCCTGTTTCTAGCGCAAATATGTAGTTGCAGGAAATCCTACACTACACCCCTCACAAGAATCTATACAATCAAATCATTTTTAGAATGAACAATTGTAATTTTTATTGATTAAACTCTTAAAATGTTTACAAGATGAAATGGAAATCAGTTAAAGAACCACAATCACTCTAAATTTTCTCTCTCTTAATGACTTGCCCAACACTCGAAGAAAAGATTCCTTACAATAGGCCTGCTCGTCTCCTTATATAGGGTATTACATAATGGATGACATCTAAGCTGTCCTTTATTTTCGGGAATAACTTGCGAAATATCGCAAGTGTACAAATATATAATCTCGCAACTCTCCTAGATCTCGCTAGGTCTTCACATCTTTCTCGTGTTTTGGCTGTCGTCATTCATTGCATCATTTATATTACTCATCTGCGATACCTTCGCAATTCTGTCGTTTATTGATCTCGCGAGGTATTGATGTCGCGATATTCTGATCCTACAAAATAATCGTCAGTCGGTCCCATGACCAACCAGGGCCGGTTCCATGATCCCTTCGTCGGTCCCTCATTTCTTCGTAATTAGGTTCTATTACCTAACAGACGAACACTATTTTTAATAAATGATTAAAACAGCATTTAATCATCCTTTCACCAACTTGTCTTCAAGAGACTTTGTTATTTGCTCACTCGAGCATCTGGGTGCTACATGGTCGTCCCATCATCCCATGTAGCCGGTCCCCCCTTTACTTCGTGTTTGATTTTCAATAAATCCTCAATTGATCAGCAATTGATCAAAATTAGGGTTTCGAATCCAAGGTTCATAATTCCAGATTCAAACACTATTAATTTCATGTTGATCCCGTAATCAACACTTTAATTATTATACTCGGTCCAGTTGCCAGTATCTTAAATTAATATTTTATTTGGTCCCGCTACCAAATAATTCATCAAACGAGCAACATTTACTTAGATGAACAATATTTGCTCAGACTAGAAATATTGGTTCAACTATCAATATTCATCAGTTCATCGAATGATCAATATTTGCTCACCTTAACTATCAACATTCATTCGACAATTATACTTCTGTCTCAACAGACATGTTCAATTCATGAGTCCTAGAACATTTGTAAATCATGTTCAACTCAGCAATACAAAGACTCATCGTCTCATCAAGTCAACAACTGACTAACTAAATACACGCCTGCCTTGCAGACTCCACAATCACGAGACATCAATCGTGTCACATGGGGGATATTAACTAGGGTTTTGGTCTGGCGGCCTACGGCACGTGTGTTCATCCACGATGAGAATGTGACTAAGTCGTGCAAGCGGTTGAAGGAGTTAACGAAGTAGTGTGTGGACAATCAACCAAGTCTCCGCACGATGAGAACTTCAACATCAGCATCTACAAGGTTGATTTAGTTGTCATCAACACTATCATCAACTACTGCTGGTTGTCTTTTCTTCTTCTTCCATCCTCCACAACGTGAATATTGACCTGCAAATACAGTATTCAAGTTCAACAGATAGCTGGATAAACATTCATTCGAGAAAATATTTAACGAAACTTACAGACGTTCCAACACCCGAGAAAATATTTAACGCTTGGGTCTCGAGTTATGTGGGGAAGAAGAAGAACATTGGTCGCCCTGGTTCATCTGCAACAAATATTTTATTTAGTCAGCCGTTGATTATTAAAGAAGGAAAAAAAAGGGGATACCTCGTACCAAGTTGGATTTCTTGGCTCCCCACTTCGATGGAGATACATGAGGAGATGAACTATTGTCTGACATGTTGGTGAGAAGTATGATGATAATTGAAATTTCCTCTGTATGATGAAACTAACTCAAGAATGGAGGAAATATTCGTGTAGATGATAAACCCAGAGTCTTGAAGATATATACTAGATACGGTGGACACTTATCTTCTGCGAATGGTCAATTCAGTTGCGAGTTTTATTGAAACCCTAAGTTTCAAACAAGATCAATACTGGAGACGCGGAGGAAAATAACATATTGGGGACTAACAATGACCAAGGTTGGACATGGTCAGAAAATAGCCCCACGGCTTTGTACGTGTCACACGCCTTCCCAACCCATGCGGCGTTCGCACATTCTAGTGCTTTTCTCTGGTGGATGTCACTGGAGTATATCGAGGGATTATGATGGATTTTAGCACATGAACATTGTTTCACTTCGTTAAATTCAATCAGAGGCGCAAGATAAAGGAACAAATATTAATAAAAGGGCCTTTCATTCAAAAAGAAAATCCTAATTCTGAAGTAAAGTTGCTCAAACGATCAAAGATACATCTACTATGAAGACTAAAAGGTTCAAATGTTCAAGAAGATTGCAAGTAAGACTAATCTTGATTCATTAGATTCATCATCTTCATGATCATCGTCCTCAATGGAATCCTCTTCAAGCTCTTCCTTGGAGTCGTTGTCTGAATTTTCACTGGGACTTCTTCCAACTGATCCTCGGGATCACCATACATTGAATCTAAATATTCATCTTCTTCACATTCGGCTCGAAAATCAGCCTTAGCCGATCGTTCAATTTCCCTACTAGGTGGATATGGCCTAATTCTACGTTCTCTAGGCATCCATATGGATTCAACTTCCTCAACGTCTGAGTCTAAAGCTACACCGTCAACACGAGATCGAATTTCATCCTCAGCTGCTAGCTTTGTTTGCTGAAGTCGGCGCCTTTTTTGATAAGCTGCAAGCTTTTCATCTTCGGCTTCTCTCTTTAAAAGCCTATCACGAACAACTTTCAGATTATCCAGAGACATTCCATTTATCAACTTTCCAGCCCCCTTTAGAGACTGAGCTACCTCGGCGCGCGCATCTGCAGAGCTTTTCATCTCTGGCTTGGACGTGTCAGAATATTCCTCAGAGGATCTTGAAGAATGGTCGCTAGAAGAAACCATTATCTGTTACGGAGAATGTGGAGTCAAGACACATCGGTAACAACATATATCATAAATGGTAATTCTTAACTCTTACCTGTTTACGATTCCACTAACAGTAGTGATTGTGATACAAGAGTTAACACTTCAAAACTTGCTCGTTTCTTTAAAACCTGCAAAAAATGTGCAAAACTTTAGTTTTTGAAACCTGATTTTTCACAAAATCATGAACATAATTTTCCACCGTGTGAACATTCATCACTGAATTATGAAAAAATGACACCAAGATAATATTTTATCACAAATAATTGTCTACTTTTAAAGATTATTCAAAATCAATTTTGATTTTAACAAAATAATAAAACGTGAATTACTCACGTAAATTTTTCGAATTTTTTTTTAGCGTGAGCAAACTTACGTAAATAAAATATATACATAATATATTTTTTGTGAATATTCACGTATTTAAAAAAAAAAAACTTTTCCCTCGCACGATTGTCCGTCTTCGAAACGAGGGTTTATTCCGATTTCATGAAAACTCACACTTTAAGGTAAAATTTTGGTTTTCAACAAAGCTCATAAACAAAATTTTATCATTAGACACATGTCTATAACAAAAAAATTCTCTAATAAGTTAGGGATTATTGCTCGTTTCTTAAACTAACGAATGAACGTACGTTCCTAAAATAAGGGTTTTCTACAAAACTCACGCCTATATATGCATATGTATATATAATCTTAACATGAACAACTCATTAACAAGTTACCAACTTTAAAAAAAAAAAAAAAATCGCGTACATGGTCGGTGACGGCCGGAAGTTGGCCAGACGGTGGCGACGACGGTCAGATGGTGGCGGCTCCAGCGAAATTTTCTGCTATCCTCCTCTGTTGCTCGGACGTGAAGTAAGGAAGAAGATGAAAGTGGTGGTCAGTCGTGGGAGAAATAAAAAAAAAAGAGGGTATTTATCCCTTTTATATCAAATTTTAGTTCCAAAACCTAATTCCACAAGGATTTACTTTCATGGTCCCGGACCCGTGAATCCTAAATCGACCAAGGTTCCATCACCAAATCAGCGGTACTACACCAATTTATGCTCGTTAGACGATGCTCTATCATGCCACTGGGATCTTCGTTCAAGCCATGGCTCGCTCGTGCAATCGAAAATCCGGTAACATTCTTTCTTACGACTAAGTTCAATTACTTATTTCGTCTGTAACAAAAAAAAAAAATCACCATCCAGTGCTGACTGAGGAACATGATTGTCCCTCACTAAGCAGGGGACTTAATGTTGATGGTGGATTTTTGGCAAGGGCTAAAATCGTAACCTTACATATTCCTGATCCAGTAATCAGATGAATATTGAGACTTATATCTTTCATTAAAGCATGAAAACTTATGCCACAAGGATCTCTGACTGAGTATACGGTCTCTCAGAGCATACATGAATATGCAGTCTCTCGATTGAGGCAACGACACATTTCATGAATACTGAGCAATTTCAATAATCACTTTTATGTAGAATCGAACGATTGGACGGCTCATAGACAGCTTGCCTGCTAGTATAGAGCATAACGTCCTTAGGATGCAACAATGTTTTCCCTGACTATATAAAAGACAAGCGGATAGAATCCTAATGATTGGACGGTTCCTAGACAGCTTGTTTGCTAGTATAGAGCGATAACGTCTTCAGGATGCAACAATGTTTTCCCAGACTATACATAATAAATATGATGCTTCAACTAGCTCATATCGCTTAATTCTCGAATAATTAATGCCCATAGACAATGTGCTAGTATAGAGCCATTAATTAATTATTTCTAGCCACTAGATTCATTAACTGAATCCCTAGAAAATATTCTACGTTCTTCATAATATTTCATTACTTCAATTTATGGCTCTTCCCAGCAGAATTCCATGGGTTAGTAATAAATATTTAACATACGGGCATCTGAGCCACTATCGAATAAGCCCCGAAAAAATGGTGCAAGTGCACTCAGCAATAATGAGCACCTGAATACACGAACGAGCATTCAAAACATTACAAAGGAACGATGAACCTATGCAAAATAGGGAAAAAAATAATAAAAAAATATTAATTGAGACGCCTAAGGGACTAAGCCGGCCGGCCGAACGTGCCGCCGTGGCTGGACTCACGCCTCTTCCCATATTTTATCTTATTTAATTATTTTCCTTGATATCACGAAAATTCCTTTGTTTTAACAAACTCCTTTGTTTTAAGGAAATTCCTCAGTTTTATGGTGTTTCCTTCATATCAAGGAAATAATATAAAATTAGGAAAGGTGTCACGGGACCGGGTTTACTAGTCGGCCGGCCATGCCCTAGCTTTGGCCGGTCCCACACCTTGTAATTCCTTATTATTTTATTATTCAAAATTAGTCATAAAAACCCAAGGTGACCAAACTTGTGGTACAAAAACCTCATTCAAATGTTGGGATCCATTAAAACTCCATCTTAAACAAAATTGATACAAAAACCCCAAATTTTTAAAAATTGATACAAAAACCCCAAATTTCAAAATTGGTTTCATCAAATTTTATGATGAAACCAAAATTTGTTTCATCAAAATTCTATGATGTTTCAAATTTTATGATGAAACCAAAATTGATTTCATCAAATTCTTTGGGGTTTTTGTGTTACTTTTGTTTTTTGGGGTTTTTGTGTTACTTTTGTTTTGATGGGTTTTTTGTGAATGGATAGTAACACCTTTGGGGTTATAACTCGCGGACCATTTATTATTATTATTTCCTTCATCTTATGAAACCCCTCAGTTTCATGATATATCCTTCACATCAAGGAAATAATATAAAATTAGGAAAGGTGTCACGGGACCGGGCCACTAGCCGGTTGACTATGCCTTATCCATGGCCGGTCCCGCACTTTGCGACCCCTTATTTTATTATTATTATTATTTTATTTTATTTTATTTTTTTTATTAAAAAAAGCGCCGCAAGGCTTTTATTAACAAAAGAATCAAATACAAGGTACAATGTCGATGGAGGGCAACCTAGCAACAAGTTGAGCCCCTACACCTTTTTGAATAGCCATTCCTAACCTATGAAATAAAAAGTAACCGGTATCACAATTGTTGTTGTTGTTGGCAATGCAGTTCTTTAGTCTATTCACGAAAGCCACCATATCACAATTTTTGTTGTTGTTGTTGTTGTTGTTGGCAATGCAGTTCTTTATTATTATTATTATTTATTTTATTTTTTATGAAAGGGGGCCACGAAGGCTTTATTAAGAAACAGAGTCAAAGATTACAAGGAAGGAGTTGGTAGCCTAGCAAACGACACGAGCAAACTCCTTTTTGAATAGTACTTGTAATACCTATTTCGTGAAATAGAAAACCCCCTACTTTGCAATTAGCATCCTGACTGGCGAAACAGTTCTTCAGTCTTCTCACGAATGTACACGTGTCTTCACTTAATTCACCAAGGGTTGAGAAGGCTAAAACACCAAACTCGTAACCATGGGCTAGGCATTTGTCCAAATACTTGTTACGTTTACGAGTAATTCTTGTGGCGATAGCCCGACACAGTGTAAAGGAGGCGGATTTGAGCAAATCGTGAAGGGTGAGGCGCCCGATAACATCAAAACATACATCCCGTCCGTTGATCCATTTGTAGACTAATAAGTCTGCAGGCCTCATAGATTGAGTTGTATCCGACAAGAAACCCATAGGAGCTTCTTTGCGAGCGGCGACACCCGCCTTATAACAAATGTCCATAAATACATCACGCACCAAGTCATGTCGAAACTTTTAGCCGACCTCACTAGCGCAATGAATGGCATGATCGCCATATATATCCATAGCATGGTTGCAGCACGGACACACACTATCTTCTGCGAATAGTGGTATGCCGAGTCTGTAGCTGAGGACTGCTCTGAACTGGCGAGGACCAATGGCTTGGTTCAACCCCTGAATAGGTATTGCTTTTAAAAAGTCCATAGCGTGGTCTGCCTTGTTGCATTGCCAAAGTATAGCATCTCGTGCAGAAAGGTGGAAATTAGTGGACAGGTCTCTCTTAACCGCATCAAAGTATAGGGCTGCCAGTGACTTCATGAAGAGGGGGGCAGCAGCTTTGATGTCAGAGTCGGATAGGGAGAGACCACAGGCATGAGAATAGATCTGCAGTGCGTGCTGATAGCTTTGGCTTGAGTCGACTGTGGGTATACCCTGTAAGATAGTACGCTGTAGCTGTTGTGTTTGTGCACAAGAGGCTAAGTAGCAGTATTTGGAGGTGTCGTCCATGGTGTAAACACCCAAGCCGCCATCATTAAGTGGTAGGGTTTCCAAGCGCTGTTGTGTCTTTCCAAAACCAGCACCATCGCCGACTATTAAGTGCCTTAGGTATTGCACTAGGTGTGTGTCAAACCGTTCGGTACCTGCTTTCAATGCAGAAGGAGGTGTTGTACGCATTGTAAAATACATTTTAGACACACCTGCGCAATTACGTAAGAGAAGCAGCTCACTCTGCGGGTCCTGGAGCTTCTCGATGGAATTTATTAGATGTATAGTTTTCTCGACCCTATTCAGAACCATGTTATTACAGTATTGCATGTTAAGACTTACTGCGCCTCCAAGAAGTCTGACACCCTCTGTGGGCCTGCTGATATTGGTAGGAAAAACGCCAGCTGCATTCTTCCTAGGGTCCATTGTTGGCCAGAATATCTCAGTTTTACCGATATTCAAATGTAAACCTCTGGCAGGGACATCAGTTTGAATGATACTGAGTGTTTTGGCTACCTCCATTGTGTCTCCTATTATAGTACCGTCATCCAGGTACCATGCATGGAGATCAAGGGTGCATTCCGTAGCAATTTGTTCACAAGGGATGAAATACAAGAGCAAAAAGCAAGGGCCCTAGAGGGTCTCCTTGTTGAACACCTTGTGTGGAAGATAGAATAGCTGCGTTATAGTACAATCTGGCCGGTTTGGAGTAGCAGAATTCAACCCACCTGGATATGGATGGGCATTTGGATCTGACTTCGTTAACTAGTGCAGTTCTGTCCACCAGGTTGAAGGCGTTTGTAAAGTCTATGAGCAACATGGTTAAGTTGTCGTGATCACCTTTCAACTCTACAAGTCCATTAGTGCGTGCGATATGCCTTCACTACCACATGGTATCCCAACACCAAACTGCTGGTTGCCTAAGTACGTTGTAATTTCCTTACACGGCGGTGGCTGCTAGTTTAGAGCACAATCTTCTCCAAATAGTCCCCTACCGCAATGGGTCGTGAGTCCTCTTTGAGCTTGAGTAATGGGGTTAATGGAGCACTTGCTACGTATTTGTAGTAGCAGGATTTCCCACACTACACCCCTTACTCGATTTTGCCTAATTAATCCATTAGGAGATGAAAGATTAAGAACATTTATTGATTGAATTCATGAAGTGTTTACACAGGAAAATAGAATTACACTTAGAAGTTAAAAGACTCTTAAACTTTCTCTCTCCTAATGACTTGCCTAACAATTCTCAAAAGATCTCTCTCTTTACAGACTTACTCGACCCTTTATATAGGGTAATACATAGTGGGTGACAGCTAAGCTATCCTTTATTTTAAAGGGAATGTCTCGCGAAGTGTCGCCAGTGTACAACTATTCAATCTCGCGACACTTCTTAACCCTCGCCGGGTTCCATGTCTTTCAGCTATTTTGTGTGTCGTTATTTCCCATCGCGTCATTTATTTTAGTTTCCTGCGACTCCCTCGCGGTACCGTCGTTTATTAATCCCGCGAGTGCACAAACATTCATTCTCGCGACACTCCTTAACCCTCGCCAAGTCTCTCGTCTTCTTTATGTTTTGCCGGTCGTTATTCATTGCGTCGTTTATTTTAGCTCCTGCGACTGCCTCGCGACAGCGTCGTTTATTAATCCCGCGAGTCTTGTGCGTTGCGATATTATTCTCCAAGGATTCTCGGGGCAGGGCATCGCCTTTGAGCCACAAATTAACAACACCTACGATGGATTGCGAGGAGGTCGTCGGCATCTTCTTCTTTGCCACCACTAAGAGCATCTAACAAGTGTTGGGATCTAAGGCGTCTCTCCCCGCACGCAGTGCCCTTTGGAAAGCTTTTCGGGGCTTGTAAGATAGATTTGGAATCCACGAGAGATCGCTAGTAGAAACCGGTTATTGTAGGAATGGTTGGAGGTGATGCGTAAGTGCTTTTTTGCTGCAATTCATGCAGAGTGTCAGTGTAGAGGAGCAACACCGTTTGATGATAATACAGTGCATTTGTATAATGGCCATAACTCAGCTTTTTCATGCGCTGCCCAGTTTGGCATCATTCTTCTTCTTGGGAGGCGTCTCGGTTGTTGATTGGGTTTGGATAGGTCTAGCACTTCCTGAATTATAGTGTAGCATCCATTTGGTTCTTTCCATAATGCTAAGGCTTGGTTTATTGCAGCAATTTGCAGCTTTTTACGAGTACATGATCTTTCTTCATGAGCTTTTAGGCATGTACTGGTTTAAGACACACACAGTAACAATAAAAGTCGTAACCATCTTTGTAAGGTTAGAGGGTTTGGCTATCACATTGTATAGTGTTGATTACGAGTTGGAGAATTGCAAGTGTCAAGGAGGAGGAATACTAACCGTCGTAGTAATATTTCTTTGGAAAATTAGGTCTAGTGTCTCCACATCGAGTTTTCCAACAACATTCTCCATTGCAGTGTCGTCTGCCACATCGATGGCATTTGTGATTATGGTTTCTCAATATCATAGATCAGGAAATCAACACTCGTTCCATTGTGAGGGTCATTTATGACTTCTGTACTATGACTGGGATCTCGACAAGCCTTCTTCCATGTATGGGTGTGCATGCATTTAGTACACAGCCATAACCGCATATCGGAAAGAAACTTCTCCCAGGCATTGAAGCACTCAAGATTACTGTGTATCCTCTCCCTACAGGTATTCCTAGCGTCAGCATTTGGGAAGTGCAAGTTCTTTAGGTGTTTATAGACTCCACTCCTGGAGTAACCCCTACCTCCAACACCATTATGGCAGCCGTCGTAATTGGTAAAGGGACAGTGAAAACTATTCACCTGTGATGTTGATATCGACGCGGCTTGTGAGTAGATAGGAGAACCCAAAGGTGAATCATTACCATCCTGGTAAGGGGAAAGTCGTGAAGATCGTCTTCCAGGCATTGCAGCCAAGAAGAATTACCGCCAGTAACTGCCTCCGAAAGTCAAGGGTGATGATGAACACCATGAAAGAGAAGGTTTCTCAACGGTCTAATAAAATAACCCAGACAGAGAAGAAAGGGATGAAGTATCGTGTATCAGGGAAAGGGTGGAAGATTTGCAGACTTTCAGTCGCCTGCAAATCGCCTCCAAATCGCCAGACTTTCTCTCTTATTATTATTTTCTTCTTATTATTATTATTATTATAAATTCACCTCTGAGGGCTTTTGTTTATACAGAGTTTGTTGGTAGTCTAGCCACCAACTGGGCACTAACGCCCTTTTGAATTGCAATTCCAATCCTATAAAACAAAAAGCAGCCATTGTCACAGTTTGCATTGTTGTTAGCGAGGCGGTTCTTGATCTTTTCAAGAAAGTGATTTGTGTCTTCGCCTAGTTCGCCTAAAGTGGTGAATGCGAGAATGCCTAAACCGTATCCATGAGTATCACAAGTGTCAAGGTATTTATTACGCTTGTGAAGAACAGCTCTTTCGATAGCTTGTCCTGGTTTGAAGTAACGGATGTCTCCGGTGAACGGTGAAACACCAGGTGATATCTAGGCGAGTGTCGTTTCCATTCTCCCGTTGTAGATGAGAAAATCAGCTGGCAACAAGGTTGTATTGTTGTTGGATGTGAAACCCAGAGCTGCTTCCTTCTTTGAAACTCAGGCCCAGAAAGCATATATCTATGAAGACGTCACGTACAAGGTTGTGTGAAATTTATTACCCGACTTCACTAGCGCGGTGAAGTGCATGGTCTCCATAGATGTCCATATCGCGTTTGCAAGCTGTTGCACTTACTTCCTTCTATAAAGAGGGGATCCCGAGCCGCAGGCAGTACACATCGAAACTGCCGCGGATTCAGCGCTTGGTTTAGGCCACTGATCGGTATCGCAAATAAGTAATCTTGGGCATGTTTCATCTGGTTGCTCTGCCAAAGTATGTTGTCTCGTACTGACATAGGGAAGGTGATGGGTAGTTGTTTCTTCATGACCTCGAAAAAAGTTCGGCCAAGCTATGCATTGATTGCATGGGAGAGGGGCAGCAACATTAAAGCCGAGTGGTGAAGATTCAAGCCCACATACCTGAATGTAGGTGTGCAAAGCCTGCTGAGTTACGGGACTGGAAACTGTCGGAGCTATCTTGTGTAAGATGATGTGCTGAACTGCTTGGGTTTGAGATTGCGAAGCAAGGTAACAAGTATTTCGAAGTGTCGACATCGTGTAGATTCCTAGTCCGAGTCTCGATAGGAAGAGTCGCCAAAGCGAAAGCGTTATGGGCCAAATCCCGCGTCATCTGTCGTAACTAGAAGCCGCAGGTATTGATATAAGTGGGTGTCAAACCGAGATGAAGCCTGTTCCAGTGCATCTGGACGTGTATTCCGCATTGTAAAATATAGTTTAGACACCCCACAACAGTTACGCAATAGCAACAGCTCACATTGGGGATCTTTGAGCTTTTTGATAGCAGTCATGAGCTGTATAGTCTCTCAACTCTTTGTAGAACCATGTCTTTACAAAATTGCAAGTCCAGGATAACCGGACCGCCTAGTAATTTGACTCCCGACGATGGCCTACCAATATTGATGGGGAAGACATCAGGCTCGTAGCTTCTTGGATCTTCAACATGCCAAAAGACTTCAGTCTTTTGCACATTGAGATGGAGTCCCCGTGTAGTTCCTTCCGTCTGAATAATTTGCAAAGCTCTGGAGACCTCTACGGTATCGCCAATAAGTGTTCCGTCGTCCAGGTACCATGCCTGCAGATCCAGTTTGCAATTGGCAGCGATGTTTTTCACTATAGGGTGGAGCGTGAGTGCAAAAAGCAATGGTCCCAAGGGGTCGCCTTGTTGTACTCCCTGTGCCGAAGAAAGCATGAAGTCATTATAGTAGAGTCTGGCAGGGGTTGCATAGCAGAACTCGACCTATCGTGAGATAGCAGGGCACTGTGATCGCACTTCACTAATCATTGTAGTTTGATCCACCAAGTTGAACGCATTTGTGAAGTCGATAAAGAGCATAGTGGTACCGGGTTCGTGGCCTTTAATCTCCATTAGCCTGTTGACAGAATGGAGAATGCCTTCTCCACCGCAAGGCACTCCAACGCCAAACTGATAGTCTCCAAGGTACATAGACATATCCTTCCCAACTTTGGTGGCTGCCAGTTTAGAGACTAATCTCCTCCAAATGGTTCCTACGGCAACTGGACGAATACCACCACCAGGCTTCTGCAGTGGGGGTGAGAGGAGCACTATCTATGAATTTACCAAGCGCAGATGGACACTTACCCGAGAGCCATAGATTAATCACCTTAGTAATTGACGATAACAACTCGTCCGCAACCGCACTTGCTGCGCCACTCATAGCATCGAGGAGATGTTGGGCACGCAAGCCGTCTCTCCCGCATGACGTTCCTTTGGGAAAGCTGTTAATAGCTTTGAGGACTGCCGTTGTATCTACAGTAAGAGCATCGCAAGGAAGAGCATTGACTGGAATGGTAGGTGATGGAGCAGTGGGGTGCTTGTCGGATAATTCAGTAAAAGTAGCCTCAGTGGGTGGGGCTATGCCATTGGATGAAAGCACCCTAATCGCTGCAGTATAGCGACCATGTGAGATCTTCTTTCGACATGCTTCCATATTGGCAGCGTCTTGTGATTGCTTGCTCTTCGGTTTGCTAGGCATTTTGCGTTTAGGAAGTTCCAACAACTTGGTAATTAAGGTGAGGCAACCATTAGACTCTCGCCAGTCTTGTAAGGCCTGGTGAATAGAGGCAATTTGTAGATTTTTCTTGGTGACAGACCTTTCTTCAGAAGAATTTTTGGGGCTATACAGATTGAGGATACAAATTGGGAGGAGCAAAAGTTTGATCCAAGTAGATATATCAGCAGGGTTGCGAGTCACGTCATCTAAGCAGTATGTAAGTGTTCTAGAAAAACTTAACCTGCAAGGTGGAGGAACGCTGGAGATTGTAGTAAATTGCCTCTGAAAAATGTCATTCAATAACTCCGTAGAAAGAGATATAGACAACGTATTTGGCTCGGTGATTGGTGTATCACTGCTTTGTGGATGGAGAGTGCAGGAATATGAGAGATGAGAAACTCAACATGCCCATCTTTGTAAGGCCCTGCTATGATCACGTTGTTGTGGTTACAGGTTTTTTTCCAAGCATGTATGATCATACAGTGACCGCACAACCAACAACGCATATGTTGTAGGACTGCTTCCCATGCAATGTATGTACCCCTGTCTCTGGCAAGCCTCTCTCGGCATAGTTGCTTAGCCTGATCAGTCGGAAAATGCCTATCGTTAAGATGTTATTGGAAGGAACTGCGAACATACCCTATTCCATTAACTCCATTACTACAGTCATCATAATCCTTGAATGGACATGGGATTCGGCCATCATTGTGTATAAGTGGTCTCGGCGGAGAGTGTAGTCTATATGCGCCAGATGAAGATGCAGGAGAAAGCGATGAGGATGATATTGTAGGTTGGGATGAGGAACAACACGCTCGTGGTCTGGGCATCGTAACTGCCAATAACTGCCTCAAGAGTATAGGAATGGTGATGATCAGTTCGTGAAAAAGGCATCACACGAAAGATAATAATAAGGGGAATTGAAAGAAAGAAAGTTGATGGAAATCTGTGGAAGAAGACCGGAGATAAAGCCGGAAAACGTTTCCCAGGGTTTCAATCGCCTGAAAATCGCCCGGACTCTCTCTCTCTTCCCCTTATTTTTTTTATTTTTTTATTTTTTTTATTTTTTTTTAATTTATTATTATTATTATTGTTTCCTTCGTCTCATGGAAAATCCTTCATTTTAAGGAAACTCCTTAATTTCATGATATTTCTTTCACATCATGAAAATAATACAAAATTAGGAAAGGTGTCATGGGACCGGGCTCATTAGCCGGTCGGCCATGCCGTAACCGTGGTCGGTCCCATACCTTGTGATTCCTTATTTTATTATTATTATTTCCTTCATCTTATGAAGTTCCTCAGTTTGAGCAAAACCCTGATTTCTTCATATTTTCTCAAATGTTGCTCAAACGTGCATCATAAAATATCAAAATTCCCAGGACTGAGGCACGGACACTATCGTGACATGGGCATATTACCTTGACCGACATAGGTTGGCCCTTTGGCTTGCAAGAGGCCGGTCCCACGCATTTTCATCATTTGACCTAATTTGTTCACTTTAGGTTTAAACTCTTCCAAACTACTTGGAATTTCATCAAATGATCGTCAGTCGGTCCCATGACCAACCAGGGCCGGTTCCATGATCCCTTGGTCGGTCCCTCATTTCTTCGTAATTAGGTTTTATTACCTAACAGACGAACACTATTTTTAATAAATGATTAAACTAGCATTTAATCATCCTTTCACCAACTTGTCTTCAAGAGACTTTGGTATTTGCTCACTCGAGCATCTGGGTGCTACATGGTCGTTCCATCATCCCATGTAGCCGGTCCCTCCTTCACTTCGTGGTTGATTTTCAATAAATCATCAATTAATCAACAATTGATCAAAATTAGGGTTTCGAATCCATGGTTCAAAATTCCAGATTCAAACACCAATAATTTTATGTTGATCCCGTAATCAACACTTTAATTATTATACTTGGTCCAGTTGCCAGTATCTTAAATTAATATTTTATTTGGTCCCGCTACCAAATAATTCATCAAACGAGCAACATTTGCTTAGATGAACAATATTTTCTCAGACTAGAAATATTGGTTCAACTATCAATATTCAACAGTTCATCGAATGAGCAATATTTGCTCACCTTAACTATCAACATTCATTCGACAATTATACTTCTGTCTCAACAGACATGTTCAATTCATGAGTCCTAGAAAATTTGTAAATCATGTTCAACTCAGCAATACAAAGACTCATCGTCTCATCAAGTCAACAACTAACTAAATACACGTCTGCCTTGCAGACTCCACAATCACGAGACATCAATCGTGTCACATGGGGGATATTAACTATGGTTTTGGTCTGGCGGCCTACGACACGTGTGTTCAACCACGATGAGAATGTGACTAAGTCGTGCAAGCGGTTGAAGGAGTTAACGAAGTAGTGGGTGGACAATCAACCAAGTCTCCGCACGATGAGTAACTGGTTTTAACATGATTTCCACTTTCCCGATCATTGACTTCCAGAATCGTCACACTTCATCGGGATCAATGTGTCTACTACTTCTTGCAATATAAATAAGTCTCTGAACCCATGATTGAAAGAACATAAGAATACTGATCCGAGCAATCATTCTCAAGAATTCGATCAATCAACCAGAACTTATTCGAACTCAACAGTTCACAGAAAACTTGCAGAAATCTTAAACACATTCACAATCCTTGATCACCATTGATCTCACACATTTCTCAGCTTCCCTCCTATAGATCGACCCATCCTCTCTTGTGATCGAAGGAATGGCCATTGTCTTGGTTTAGGCCAGAGTCATACAGATTGATCTCTCGAATTCAAGCACTCCCTTTGCAGTGCATCTGTGTGAGGTTAAGCAGTTTGCTCGGTTCGAGGAGTCCCCTCCCCACGGTCGTCTCCTCAATTCCTTAAAAACCAACAAATCGTTTTATCCCATCTACAGATTGGCACCCCAGTGGGAGATTAATCTCTCGGTTGCAATCTCAACTTACACTAGATGGTCGGTCTTAGGTCTAACTCAATTACTCAAAATCCCAGTCCGGGTCTTTCAAATTGGGACGCTCCTATGACTCATTTGAATGACTCTGGTAATATTCATCATCCCTACATTATTACTCCTTTCCCATCTATCGGGGCGTTTGATGGGGAAATTCCGTCATTGGCTGAACTAGCACGAAGGCAGGAAATTTTGGAAAGAAACATAAATCGATTGAAGGGAGCAATCAATAATTTATTCAACTGCATGGTGGATCTGACAAGAAACTTAGGAGCTCAGGCCGTGGAACGCTCGTCTCTTGACACCGCTGACACCAGCCCTCAAGCCAATAGTTTCACTACTTATGAAAAGCCGGTGGACCAGGAAGTTACACATTTGATTGAAAACTTATGTGAACTCCTAAACTTCTCCAGAGACCAACGTGCAAACACATTTGTTGCACTCAACCAAATATCATCCGACGTGCAACTAATTCCATCGTCTCTAGTAGTTGAAGAAGTATCTGTGGTGACTGAACATTCGATCAACAATATCACCTTCGGAGAAAAAGACCGCATGGCAGATGAAGGACATAATCGAGCCTTGTACGTGACTGTTTTATCAAGGATTCTGAATTCAAGAGAGCTCTCGTTGATACCGGCGCTTCTACGAATATTATTCCTATGAAGACTCTCAAGGCGGCCAAGATCCCACAGAGTAAAATTGTCCGCCATCCCATCTTGATGACCGGTTTTGAAGGAAGCCAGAGCCATACATATGGATATGCATATGTATACCTGAAGGTATGGCCTATTTAATCAAAAGTCAAATTTCACGTGATTGAGCAAGAACCTGATTATCACATGATACTCGGACGACCGTGGCTCCATGATAACAAGGCGGTTCCCTCGACGTACCATCAATGCATGAAGGCTCTACTCAACAACAAGATTGTTCGTATTGCGGCCTCATCATCTCCTTATGCTCCGGTCTACGATGTTGAATTCCTTGAATCTCAAAAAAGCATCCCCGAACCTCCAAGCAAAATCTACAGTACTCCACTCCCAGGCTGGAAGTCCATTGAATAAGCTACTGACAAACCATCATCATCTTCAGGTGTTAAACCGATCAAGTCACCTGCTACACCGATCAAGCGCCGCAAGGATCAGGTCTCAACTCCGGGATCTAATTTCATAGCCAGTCATGATGCGGAGGGGAGGATCATTTATCGCCGGCGTAAAGATTAGCAATTAATAGGGGAGAGAGATGTAAAATCTCCCCGCCCCGAAGAATCATGTAAGAGTGAACAATCACCTGATGAAGAGATTTAAGATGCTCCACGACAGTTGCAAGATGACACTGATTCCACTACTGATGATCTTGAAACAATCAACATCGGGACGGAAGATGATCCAAGGCCAATCTTAATTAGTTCCACACTGTCACCAGAGGAACGAACGGAACTGATAAGTCTGTTGAAAGAGTATCAGGATATCTTTGCTTGGACATACGAAGAAATGCCTGGTCTAGACGACAAATTAGTCACTCATCATCTGCATATCACTCCTGGCTCCAAAGCTGTTAAACAACCGCCTAGGAAGTTCAGACACGAAGTCGATGAGCAAATGAAAGTCGAGATTCAAAAAATACTGGCAGCAGGATTTATCAAGCCCATTCAATATCCAACATGGCTGGAAAACGTTGTCCCTGTCAAGAAGAAAAATGGTCAAATCAGATGTTGCGTTGATTTCAGGAATCTGAATAAATGTTTTCCGAAGGATGATTTTCCCTTACCCAACATTGATATTCTCGTCGATGCAACCAACAGTCACGGTATGTTCTCATTCATGGACGATTACAGCGGATACAACCAGATCAAGGTGTATGAGCATGATGCCAACAAGACAACATTCCGTACTCCCATTGGGAATTTCACTACACTGTAATGCCCTTTGGATTAAAGAATGCAGGTGCTACCTAGCAACGAGCTATGACTGCAATATTCCATGATATGATGCATAAACGAGTAGAAGACTATGTTGACGATGTGGTGGTGAAGTCTAAGACTCGAGCATCCCACCTAGAAGTCCTGAAACAAGTTTTCTAAAGATGCAGAGAATACAAGTTAAAGATGATGAACCCTCTGAAATGCGCTTTTGGTGTCTCCTCTGGAAAATTCTTAGGTTTCCAAGTCACGGCGGAAGGAATCAAAGTCAACCCAGACAAGATGAAAGCTATTACCACCATGCCTCCTCCACACACTGTGAAAGAGCTTCAGAGCTTTATGGGCAAGGTAAATTACATTCGATGCTTCATTCATGGGTTAGCTCAACTCATTGCTTCATTCACCCCTCTACTCCCCTCTACTGAAGAAAGGAGCGAGTTTCACATGGACAACTGTTCAACAAGATGCCTTCGAAAAAATATAGCAAATATTATTATCACATGCTGTCATGAAATCCCCAGTGCAAGGGCGACCGTTACTAATCTACACAGCCTCCAACGATGTTTCTATTGGAGCTCTACTTACTCAAGAAGATGAAGAAGGCGTCGAACATCCGATCTACTACTTCAGCCGTACAATGAGAGATGCTGAACTACGATACCCAAAAGATGAAAGAACATGCTTAGCATTGGCTCACGCAATCCAGAAATTCAGACACTATTTACTATCCAGTCGTGCTCGTTTCCAAGGCCAACCTCATAAAATTCTTACTATCGAAACTAGCCTTGATAGGGAGACCAGCGAAGTGGCTACTGCAGATGTCAGAGTTTGACATATCCCATGTACCACCCAAGGCAATCAAAGGCCAAGCAGTTGCAGATTTACTCGCTGCCTTTCCAGGGGAAGATGTCACAAAGTTACATGAAGACGTGCCCGGTGAATTTCAAGAGATCTCGGTTGTCAAAGAAGAAACATGGATCTTATACTTTGATGGATCCGCCATCCCTAGCAACGACACTGGAGGAATGGGCGTGGTGCTAGTATCCCAGTCTGGCAAAGTATTCTCACACTCGTTCAAGTTGGATTTCCACTGTACAAACAATTCAGCAGAATATGAAGCTTTCCTACTAGGATTTTCTTTGGCCAAACAAGCAGGAGCAATGTACCTTGAGATAAGGGGAAATTCAAATTTATTGGTCAACCAAATGAATGGAGTCTACTCTCTCAAAGAAATAACGCTTGATCCATTATGAGCCGAAGCACAACGGCTACTGGCTCATTTTGTTGATGCAACAATCGTCCATACCGGTCGAACCAATAACATGCATGCTGACTGCCTAGAAACTCTTGCCTCTAAGCTAAAATTTGAGGGAGCAGAGAAAGCTATCACGGTGCTGAGGCATGTTGTATCATCTACCTGGCTTGCTCAAGTTGAAGATGTTCAAGCGAACGACTGGCGAGCACCTATTATTCATGAATTGAGCAGTTCTCTTTCAGAAGGGAAAGTTAGCCTTAAGGAACTAAAGAATTACTTCTTACTTCATGGAGTGTTATACTATCGAAATCCCAATGGGTATTTATCACGATGTCTTGGAGACGAATAAGCCAACGAGCAACTCAAACGCATACATGGAGAAGTATGCGGACAGACATTGGTGGTTACACTTTACAGAAGGCTTCAAAGGCTCGGATATTATTGGCTTTCCATGGAGGCTCAATCAAGAATTTTGCAAAGGTCTTGTCCCAATTGTCAGATGCCTCCTCATCGTTTAGAGGCTTTGACAATCCATCACACTGGGGGACTGGAGGGAACCTTACATCAAATATCTTCGGGACAATGACTTGCCGTTGGAAAAGAAAGAAGCAATCAAACTCACTCAGAGAGCTAAAAGATTTGTCTTTCTTGATGGAATCCTATACCGCAAATGGTTCGGAGGAAACTTGCTAAGATGCTTAGCTGAGCATGAAATTCCAACAATTTTGAAAGAAATGCACGAGGGAGAGCATCAAGGAAAGAGGAAATTATTTCTTCAGATTCATGAGAAATACTATTGGCCGACCATGTAGGATGATGCAGCAGCGTATGTTCAGAAATGTCATCAACGCCAAATCCATGGTAATCTCATTCACACTCCTTGTCTCCCATTATACTATGATAACAGTCCATGGCCTTTCTATAGCTGGGGACTGGATATCATCGGAAAAATCAATCCAGCAACTTCGAAGCAGCATGAATACATCATCACAACAACTGAGTATTTCACCAAATGGGTTGAAGCTATTCCTCTTCGAGGCACCACCGGAGTCACGATTGCAGCATTCATCAAAGAATACATCATATGTAGATTCGGTGTTCCTAAACACATCATCACAGATAATGGAACTCCTTTTGCCAACAAGCATGTGAAGGAATTGCTCTAAGAATATGGTATCGAACAAGTTTTCTCTACACCATACTATCCCCAAGGAAATGGACAAGCAGAGAGCACGAACAAAACTTTGATCCGAATTCTCAATCGAACAATTGATGATAATCCTCGAACATGACATGAATAATTGCCTATGGCTTTATGGGTCTATCGAACCACACCAAGGATCTCTATCGGAATTTCGCCATACTCCCTCGTCTATGGAGCTGACGCCATACTCCTAGCAGAAATCAAAATTCCTTCAGCAAGGATTGCAACAGCCAGTGGAGTACAATGGGATGAAGCTGAAGTGTCCAATTCAAGAATCGCTGAACTGGACATGCTCGAGTCAAGGAGGGCTAAGGTGGAGAAATACATAGAAGCCTACAAACAAAGGATCTCTAGAGCCTACAACAAAATGGTAAGACCCCGAACATTCCAAGTAGGATATTTGGTATACAGCAAAACACATTCAACAAGACATGTCTGCTCCCAAGTTCTCTCCTAAATGGGAAGGACCATATGTAGTCATCAAAGTAGTAACCAGTGGATATTACAAGATCTTAGCTATTTATGGAGGAATGGAAGGAAATATAATCAACGGTAAATGGCTCAAAGCATATTACGCCTGATCCGCAGAAAACAATTACCTTTTCATCATTTCAAGCGTATTTCAAAATGTAATTTATATTCCTCCAAAGAGCATGCAAAATGCTCATTTGTTTATTAAACATTTCATAATTGAACAAAATTCCTTCATACCATGATCAATTATTCTACCTAAAGAAAAGCCTAAACCTATTAAAAAAACAACAATCATAAATGCTCATCTAGTGCACACCGTCCAACAACAGATAATTCTTACTGGACATCATTTTCAACTTCGTTCGGAAATTTTCATTTCTTAACCTCAGATCTTCAATTGCCTTGTCAACCCTCACTGATTCCAAAGCTAGTGCTCTATCTTCCTCCAGGATAGCAGTCGAAGAGGAAATCATGTTGGAAACAACGGCAGCCCTATCAATCTTGATAATCTCAATGCGACGACGAAGCCAGTCTACATTGAATTTCAAGAGCTCGCAATTCTAGATCATGTCATTCCATCTATAAAGCTCTTTATTCTTGACATACCACAAGTTCTTCTCGTTAATCTCATCGATAATGGGCAACAAGCCGGCGACCGTGGTCAAGAGAGTTGGCAGAAAACCCCTCCATACCTCCGTGGTGGCGATATTCCCATATCTTCTCCAGATTTTTCTGTACAGCGATGCATAACACTTGGGCATGATGAACCATCCAACAAGTTGATTATCCGGGAAAGAATTTTCCATAGGAATGTCAAATGGAAGTCCAGCAGTTGGGTACTCACGAATAGGAACTTCAACATCAGCATCTACAATTGAGTCGTCATCAGCACTATCATAAACTACTGCTGGTTGTCTTTTCTTCTTATTCCACTCCTCAACAACGTGAATTTCAACATGCAAATACAGTATTCAAGTTCAACAGATATCTGGATAAACATTCATTCGAGAAAATATCTAACGAAACTTACAAACGTTCCAACACCCGCACAGACCGGTTTGAAACGAGCAGGGATCTTGATAGTGCACTTGGGTCTCGAGTTATGTGGGGAAGAAGAAGAACATTGGTCACCTTGGTTCATCTGCAACAAATATTTTCTTTAGTCAGCCGTTGATTATTAAAGAAGGAAAAAAAAGGGGATACCTCGTACCAAGTTGGATTTCTTGGCTCCCCACTTTGATGGAGATACATGAGGAGATGAACTACTGTCTGACATGTTGGTGAGAAGTATGATGATAATTGAAATTTCCTATGTACGATGAAACTAACTCAGGAATGGAGGAAATATTCGTGTAGATGGTAAACCCAAAGTCTTGAAGATATATACTAGATACGGTGGACACTTATCGTCTGCGAATAGTCAATTCAGTCGCGAGTTTTATTGAAACCCTAAGTTTCAAACAAGATCAATACTGGAGACGCGGAGGAAAATAACGTACTGGGGACTGACAATGACCAAGGCTGGACATGGTCAGAAAATAGCCCCCACGGCTTTGTATGTGTCACACGCCTTCCAAACCCACGCGGCGTTCGCACATTCTAGTGCTTTTCACAAGTTGATGTCACTGGAGTATGCCGAGGGATTATGATGGATTTTAGCACATGAACATTGGTTCACTTCGTTTAATTCAATCAGAGGTGCAAGACATAGTAACAAATTTTAATAAAAGGGTTTTTCATTCAAAAAGAAAATCCTAATTTTGAAGTAAAGTTGCTCAAATGATCAAAGAGACATCTACTATGAAGACTAAAAGGACGTTCAAATGTTTAAGAAGATTGCAAGTAAGACTAATCGTCAGATTCATCAGATTCGTCATCTTCATGATCATCGTCCTCCATGGAATCCTCTTCAAGCTCTTCCTCGGAGTCGTTGTTGATGTAGTTTTTACAAGTGGTAAGTACAGATTCGTTGCTCAGACTCTTTTAAAGATTTGATTTCAGATTAATAAAGAAAAATACTAAGACAAACTATTAAAATTTGATTTTTGTTTCCAAGGGAAGAAAATTCTAGGGTTTTGGATTCCACTACTTCCAATATTTGTAAACTCAATAATAAGTTCTTTGACAAATTACTCCTATTTTACTCAAAACAATTTTTGAACTCAATCTCATGCTTTGGAAGATATAACACTACATGCTCTTTATGACCTTCGTCGCTATTCTAAGGCCTAATCCTCCTTCGCTTATAAAAGAACGGTAGAAACTACCCAAAACAGATTTTACGAAGCATGTAAAGAAGAGAGAATTTTTAGACAAATTAAAACACAATTTTGGAGTAAATATGCCAAAGAAATTAATTACTAAATATTACCCATCAAAAATAGTTTCCTCCAAAACCCTAGAGAATAGATTTAGCTACTCATAGAACCAAAATTGAAGAAAATTTCATTAATCATTGTATTAAAAATAATATAAGTAAGCTTACAATGATTCTGCAGTCGCTAAAGGAGTTTAAGACTGAGTTGAGCAGCTTAGTAATAAACGACCGCGTCTGGGGGTCCTTGTTTTTCTACTGTTTTAAAGAACGATAGAGGATTAAATCTGTCGTTGTATCTAAGACGGCTTCTGCGACTGTTCCTGGCAGGTATTGTTCTTCGTGTTCTTGAGTTTTGCAGCAGCAGGTAACTTTTTGTGATTTCTTATTTATCGAATTCTATCTAACTATTCTATCCCCAAGGTATCCGTCTCTCTTCTTTAGGGTCCGACCATCTCTTTATACTCAACAGGGCCTTCGAATCTCTTGAAATAACTCCCATTGATCTTCTTTCCTTTTTTTCATTCATTTTCTTCTTCACGGCCAAGTTACGGGATTATTCTCTTCTAAGCTTCCTTGCGTGTTTCATTTGTTTCCAAACTCATCAAAACTCTTCTTTTGTTAACAGATACGAATCATATGTTCCCTATTTTTCACGTAGTTGCCAAATATTGACCGATAACCTTTCCACATCTACGTTTTATCATGGTGATTATCCAGCCTAGTTGGATTGAATAAATCACCCATATCCACCTGTTTAGCCTTAAAGGCCCAATGAAACTAAATCCAGCGATTGAATCTCATCCTAACTCGCTGAAAAATCGAACCCTAAAACTGGTTCGTGAAGAACACTTTCCCGCCAAAACCCGTGAGCTCTGATTCTTCTTCTGCCAATTATCTAACCAATTCTGGTCAAAACAAAGACCATTACCATCCCTATTTGGACCTTAAGATCAAACCCAATGATTCTCAGCACTTTAGTCTCACCACAGCTTGCCTAAAACACAAACCCTAATTCTGTTATTCAGTTTCCAGCCAAAATTCAAAATTCAAATGGAGAAGATGACTCTCCCCTTATCCCACAGCGGTGTCCCTTTAGCAATTTGGGATACATTTAGCAATTCTTTGGGTTGCGAATAGCAATTTATGGGGTACAAAGATAACTTTTGGGCTGTATATAGTGAAAAACTCCTGGGTGACTTTATCAACTCTTCCGGGACATTTCTGGGGGTGCCTTTAACACTTTTCTGGGTGATTTTAGTAGTTTCTCGAGCAACCATCTCTTACCTCTCATATTCACTTCTTTTCTTCAATTTCATCACTAAGGTTGCCATGCTTTTCAGACAAAACTTGCATCACTAAAGCCGACATGCCTTTCAGAGAAGAAGAAATAAAAGCAAATAATGAGAGATAATTCGCCTCCATTAGTAGTTGCACATGAAATGACACTTTAGCCCTTTTAAGCGACGTTTCCTCTTCTTTTGCTCCAAAGTACCTAAAACTCAAAATCAAACAAAAGATACATAATTTACAAGAAAACATAACAAAGAAAGCATAAACAATAGATAAATATCAAGGTGTTTTAGACACCTATCAAATTCCCCCACACTTAGACTTTGCTAGTCCTCGAGCAAATCAAACTAAAATAATTTTTAAAACATACAACTCCATCTCGTCGAGGATACGGTCACACTTAGCACATATAAAAAGCCTTTAAACCCCTAGGTGGCCCTAGTGGTCGAGTTATAGTCTTGGGAGGGTTTACCAGAGGTGTACCCACAAAACCTTTACTCCAAAATCTAGCTATTTACGCAGAACCTTGGAAGGCACTAAAGAATCTCCTTGGTTGGCATACTTATTGACTACAGGAGGAAGTACCCTAATGCGAAATTCCAATTGCTGTACACGAGTTTGCACTCAAGCATACTAAAATTCATATATAAGTGACAGAGCTCTACTCAGATGGTCTCACTATGGACATCAATATCCGGAGTCAACAAATCACATGGATAGATTAAGAGATGGATATAGAAAAACGTAGATGGTTTTGATGTTGACTAGGTGAACGATGTTTCTCATATCTGTCTGAAGGCCACTGCCAAAATAAACCTATCCTAATGGATTGAGATACTGATCTGGACTAATATCAACACACTGGCATATACAAGGGAACCAGTGGTCAATAATCCTAACTCTAGGTCAACTCAGCTGGCAAATACAAGGGAACCAGTGGTCGACTTTATTGAATTTATTCCGGTTGATCTGGTGGTCTGGTCTCAATTTTATTTTATTTTGTATTAAAAACTAACTAAAAGTTTTTCCCTTACCCCCACACTTAAATCTAACATTGTCCTCAATGTTTCAAAATAGAGTGCAGTACCAAAAATATAAGTAACAAGAGGAATAAAGAGGTAAGTCAGAAAGATAGTACCTGGATGAAGCGTAGCAATCCTTCCATGGGAGCAAGAAAGAAAGAAAATAAAAACAAAACTAATGTACAACAGCAGGGTCCTCCAGAGGGACCTTAACATCACCATGTATGGGTTGCCTCCCAATAAGCGCTAAGTTTAGTGTCTTGACTGAGACGTTGTGACCCGTTCAAATTAATCTGGTAGACGGGATCTCTCGGCTCAATTCTTCTATTGCATGACTGGGTAACTCCAAGAATGGTTTCAACCATTGACCGTTAACCTTGAAAGTTTCTCCGTTCTTCGGATTTTCAACTTCAACTGCACCATGAGGAAAAACAATTTTGACAAAATATGGTCCGGTCCACCGAGACCTCAATTTACCAGGGAAAAGAAGTAGACGAGAATTGTAAAGGAGAACTTTCTGACCTGGTTCAAATGTCTTTCGAATAATCGATTTATCATGAAAAAACTTTGTTTTCTCCTTGTAAATTTTCGCACTCTGGTAAGAATCATTACGAATTTCTTCTAACTCATTGAGTTGCAGTCTAAGGTTATCACCAGCAGTTGGTAGGTCAAAGTTTAGCCGTTTAAAGGCCCAATAAGCTCGGTGTTCTAATTCCACAGGCAAATGGCATGCTTTACCGAAGACAAGTCTATACGGAGACATCCCAAGTGGAGTATTAAAAGCAGTTCGGTAAGCCCACAAAGCTTCTACTAAGCGCAAAGACCAATCTTTTCGGGTAGGGTTTATGGTCTTTTCTAAAATCTGTTTAATTTGCCTATTAGACACTTCAACTTGGCCACAATTTGTGGGTGGTAAGGTGTAAAAATCTTATGGGTAATGGAGTATTTCTTCATGAGAGTCTCAAAAGACCGGTTACAAAAATGGGAACCTCCATCACTAATGATTGTTCTAGGCATACCAAATCGAGAGAAAATATTGTCTCTAACAAACTTGATCACAACGTGGCGATCATTTGTCTTGGTAGCGATTGCTTCTACCCACTTAGACACGTAGTCAACAACTAATAAGATGTAATAGTTGCCATAAGAATTGACAAAAGGACCCATAAAATCTATACTCCACACATCAAATATTTCTATTATTAGTATAGGACTAAGTGGCATCATATTATGTCGGGTCATCTTTCCTAACTTTTGACATCTATCACAACTTTGACAAAATAGGTGGGAGTCCTTAAATAGTGTTGGCCAATAAAGACCGGATTGCAAAACCTTCGCAGCTGTTTTCTTAGAACTAAAGTGACCCCCACAAGCTCCAAAATGATAAAAAGTCAGGACACTGGAGATTTCGTTGTCAGGAATACAACGACGGATGATCTGATCAGGGCAATATTTGAATAAGTACGGATCATCCCAGAAAAAGTATTTTACCTCAGACAAGAATTTAGCTCTATCTTGTTTAGACCAATGGTCGGGCATTTGACCAGTTACCAAATAATTGACAATGTCTACAAACCAGGGTAACAAAGAGATGGAAAATAATTGTTCATCAGGGAACGTGTCAAGGATCGGTTTCTCATCATCTCTAGTCTCATCAAGGATACGGGATAAATGGTCAGCTACTACATTTTCGGACCCTTTCTTATCACGAATATCTAGAGTAAATTCTTGGAACAATAACACCCATCTAATCAGCCGAGGTTTGGAGTCCTTCTTGGAAAGGAGATATTTTAGTGCGGCATGATCAGAATAGACTATGACCTTAGACCCTAAGAGATATGATCTAAATTTCTCCAAAGCAAAAAGGAATGGCTAAAATTTCTTTCTCAGTGGTTGTGTAGTTGAACTGGGCATCGTTTAGGGTCCTACTAGCATAATAAATCACACTAGGTGCTTTATCACGTCGTTGGCCAAGGACAGCACCAACCGCATAATCGGACGCATCACACATAAGTTCAAATGGGAGGTCCCAATTGGGTGATTGGATGATAGGGGCAGAAGTCAACAATGATTTTAGCTTCTCAAAAGCTGTAACACAAGCTTCATCAAATACAAAGGAAGTATCTTTAGCAAGTAGGTTCGACAGAGGTAAGGCAATCTTGCTAAAGTCTTTGATGAAACGACGATAAAATCCAGCATGGCCAAGGAAAGATCTAACATCTGTTACATTCTTAGGTGGTCTTAATTTAGAAATTAGTTTAACCTTGGCTTTATCAACTTCTATTCCCTTAGAGGACACCACATGTCCTAACACTATTCCAGATTTAACCATAAAATGACACTTTTCCCAAATAAGGACTAAGTTCTTTTGTTTACAACGTTCTAGAACTAGTGTAAGGTGGTGCAAGCATTCATCAAATGAAGATCCAAAAACCGAAAAGTCGTCCATAAATACCTCGAGAAATCGCTCAACCATGTCCGAAAAGATACTAAGCATGCAACGTTGGAATGTTGCGGGTGCATTACACAACCCAAAAGGCATACGCACTGTAAGCAAAAGTACCAAATGGACATGTGAAGGTTGTTTTCTCCTGGTCCTCGGTGCTATAGGGATTTGGTTATAACCAGAGTATCCATCTAGGAAACAATAATGGTTGTGGCCAGCTAATCTTTCTAACATATGGTCGATGAATGGTAGAGGAAAGTGGCCTTTCCTAGTTGCTGAGTTCAGCTTACGGTAGTCTATACAAACTCTCCACCCGGTGGTGACACGTGTAGGGATCAGTTCATTATTCTCATTCGCAACTACAGTAATCCCAGACTTCTTTGGGACAACCTCGGACAGGGCCCGACCCATTTACTATCGGATATGGGGTATATGATACCCGCATCTAATAACTTAAGCACCTCAAGATACGGACAACTTCCTTTATATTAGGATTCAAACGTCTCGCATTTCTCTTGAGGTTTTGGCACCTTCTTCTAGGTAGATGTGGTGCATACAATCGCCACAGGACTAATTCCTTTCAAATCTGCTATAGTCCACCCTATCGCAGTCTTGTGCTTTCTAAGAACACTAACTAGTCTACTTTCCTGATCGGGCTCCAAGTCAGAAGCAATTATGGCAGGAAGAGTATTCTCATTACCAAGAAATACATATTTCAGTGTCACGGTAGCGGCTTTAATTCAAGGGTGGGTGCTTTAACTGATTATGGGAGGGGTTTATCTATGGTTGGCGGAAGAGGTTCGGTTTACGTTGCCATTTCCATAATTCATTGCGGCGAGAATCTAACAACGCATTAACTTCTTCAAAATGACTATCCTCATCATAGTAGGATCCAAAGTGGGCCAAGCACGCCTCTAAAGGATCACTAACACTATTTGTGGTAAAAGTATTCTCAACTAAAGAATCAATCATGCATATAGACTCATAGTGTTCAAGGTCCGGTGGGGCTTGTAACGGCTTAAAAACGTTCACAGAGATTTTCTGATTCCCAAAGGAAAATTCTACTAGGCCAGTTTGACAATGTATGACTGCATTTGCAGTGGCTAGAAACGGACGACCTAGGATGATTGGGATATTGATATCTTGACTAGAGACGGGTTGAGTGTCTAAAATCACAAAGTCAACTCGGATAGATAAAGTTTTCTACCGAACCAAAACGTCCTCAATAATTCCACGTAGGATTTTGGTGACCTATCGGCTAAGCTGTAGTGTTATCCTAGTTGGTTTTTTCTCACCTAGCCCAAGTTGTTCATATACCGAGAACGGTAAAAGATTCACACTAGCCCCAAGATCTAATAGAGCATTGTTTATCGTTTGGGTACCTATGACACATGTGACAGTAGGACAACCAGGATCTTTAAATTTGACCGGGTACTTTTGTGAGATTATGGAACTAACTTGTTGGGTTAAGAATGCCTTTTTATAGACACTCGCATCTCTCTTGACAGTGCACATCTCTTTTAGGAACTTGGCCCATAGCTAGGTACATGTTTAATTGCATCTAATAAAGGCAGGTTGATCTTAACTTGCTTAAAGATGTCTAGGATTTCAGCATATGTACTAGGCTTTTTCTTAGCGAGTCTTTGAGGAAATGGTGCGGGTGGTATATACACTCTCTCAGGGATATCTTCCTCACTTGGACTCTTAGCACACTCAGGCCCATTAGGGTCTTTAGACGAAGTTTGGTCAACCTCAGTCTCTTCAGTTTGGACTACTATCCTTAGGTGATTCTACCGAGTTTTCTAGAGTATTACCACTCCTAAGGGTGATAACTGCTTTGACATGTTCATTATGTTTAGAACTACCTGATCCATTAACATGGTTAACTCCTTTTAGATTCGGAGTCGGTTGGCTAGGAAATCTCCCATTCTCCCTATCATTTAACCGGTTCGAAAGTTGACTTATTTGAGTCTCTAAGTTGGCAATAGCTCGATCATTTGTTTTGTTGGTTATCTTTGACTCACCAAGATAAAGTCATCGAATTTTTGGTTACTTTGGACAATACTTTGGGATAAGAGTTTCATAGATTCCTCTAAAGACATCATCTTAGGATCAATCTGTACTTTGTTCTTGAGTTTGATTCCTAGGAAAAACTGGTGGTGTATTGCTAGATGGGCCACCCTGATGGGCACCTTTAGACCACGAAAAATTAGGATTATGTCTCCAACCAGGGTTATAGGTATTAGAGTATGGATCAAACTTGGGTCGACCCTCATATCTAGTGTTCATACCTCCATGTAGGACACTAACCTGGTCACGGGTAGTTTCAGTTGGGTAAAACAAGGGGCACTGAGGTCCAGTATGACTTTGGTCACCACAAATGGTACATGGATAAGTTCTGGGCTCACTGTTACAACTCATAGTCTGGTTGGACCCTTGGTTCATCTCTAAGGCCTCTAGACGCCTAAGGATATCAGACCCATTTTCAACTCTATTGACCCTATGGATAGGGTTCCTAGTTATTTCGGGCTCTCTCATTGAAGCCCATTGACGAGTCTTTTCAGCTAACTCCATGAATTCGTAAAAACATTCATCTGGGTCTTGGTGGGTAAATTCTCCACCATTCATTGTTTCTACCTGCATTCGGGTTTCACTATCAAGGCCCTCATATAATATTTGGGCCATGTGGGCTTTATCAAAGCCGTGATGTGGGCATTGGTATAACAATTCATTAAACCTTTCTACATAATCGTGTAGGTGTTCACCTAATTTCGCTTAAAGGTTTGGATAGGTGTCAAACAGCAGCGAGTCTTATGGTGTGGGTAGAATTTCTTAATGAAAACCTCTACAAGTCCATCCCAGGTAGTGATTGTTTTGGAAGGAATGATATGATACTACTCACCGGCTCTCTCTTCTAGGGAAAAGGGAAACAAACGCAACCTAACATCGTCTTTTGTGACATTCGGATAACTCATGGTATCACAAATCATCTCAAAGTCACGGATATGGGTATATGGGTTTTCATTCTCTATCCCCCTAAACTTACGCATCATGCCAAATGTCCCGGGTTTAATATCAAACTTAACAGTAGTGGCTGGTAAAATAACCCCAGGTTCACGTATCACTCTAGACGGGTTCAACCGGTCCCTAAGAGTTTTGGTTGGAGGGACTTCACCCTCATCATTTTCATTAACCATCTTGGAAAAAATCGAAGTATCACCTATATTTGTGTAGCGGGTTGGTGTCAAGTTAAAAAGGTCGTTCTCCTCAAGTCTATCTCCTATCCGTTTCCAACGTCGCATACACAAGCAAGAATACTAGTGAAGCAAGAAAATCGTGCACATGCAAATGCAGGGTTTACTAAATTAGGTAAGCTTGGGCTACCTCAGCAAAATATACCTAAAGGTACAAGGTCGAGGCTTGTGGAATTTCTACTGGTAACTCCCAAATGGCCCAAGGCACGGGTTCATCGTACTTTTCCACAGGTTTCCTAAATTCGGTAATCTGACGGTGCAATTGGTGTGTGCAACGTGTATTTTTTTTTTAAATAATAAAAAAAAGAGAAATAAATATACACAAAAAGGAAATAAAACCTAAAAAAAAATAATAATAATAAAATTTTTGGGTTTGTTACTTACCTCTTTTGGTAGGCAATTCCACAATAAATATAGAATATTACCTGCATAATAAAAACAAGAAAAATACCCAAGTAAAATAAATTAAATTAAATTAAATTAAACAAAAAATGAAATAAAAATAAATAAATAAATAAAAATCTAAAACCTAACCTAAAGGCAAGTCCGCGTCGGCGGCGCCAAAAACTGATGTAGTTTTTACAAGTGGTAAGTACAGATTCGTTGCTCGGACTCTTTTAAAGATTTGATTTCAGATTAATAAAGAAAAATACTAAGACAAACTATTAAAGTTTGATTTTTGTTTCCAAGGGAAGAAAATTCTAGGGTTTTGGATTCCACTACTTCCAATATTTGTAAACTCAATAATAAGTTCTTTGACAAATTACTCTTATTTTAGTCAAAACAATTTTTGAACTCAATCTCATGCTTTGGAAGATATAACACTGCATGCTCTTTATGACCTTCGTCGCTATTCTAAGGCCTAATCCTCCTTCGCTTATAAAAGAATGGTAGAAACTACCCAAAACAGTTTTTACGAAGCATGTAAAGAAGAGAGAATTTTTAGACAAATTAAAACACAATTTTGGAGTAAATATGCCAAAGAAATTAATTACTAAATATTACCCATCAAAAATAGTTTCCTCCAAAACCCTAGAGAATAGATTTAGCTACTCATAGAACCAAAATTGAAGAAAATTTCATTAATCATTGTATTAAAAATAATATGAGTAAGCTTACAATGACTCTGCAGTCGCTAAAGGAGTTTAAGACTGAGTTGAGCAGCTTAGTAATAAACGACTGCGTCTGTGGGTCCTTGTTTTTCTACTGTTTTAAAGAACGATGGAGGATTAAATCTGTCGTTGTATCTAAGACGGCTTCTGCGACTGTTCCTGGCAGGTATTGTTCTTCGTGTTCTTGAGTTTTGCAGCAGCAGGTAACTTTCTGTGATTTCTTATTTATCGAATTCTAGCTAACTATTCTATCCCCAAGGTATCCGTCTCTCTTCTTTAGGGTCCGACCATCTCTTTATACTCAACAGGGCCTTCGAATCTCTTGAAATAACTCCCATTGATCTTCTTTCCTTTTTTTCATTCATTTTCTTCTTCACGGCCAAGTTACGGGATTATTCTCTTCTAAGCTTCCTTGCGTGTTTCATTTGTTTCCAAACTCATCAAAACTCTTCTTTTGTTAACAGATACGAATCATATGTTCCCTATTTTTCACGTAGTTGCCAAATATTCAGCCCGATAACCTTTCCACATCTCTGTTTTATCACGGTGATTATCCGGCCAAATTGGATTGAATAAATCACCCATATCCACCTCGTTTAGCCTTAACAGGCCCAATGAAACTAAATCCAGCGATTGAATCTCATCCTAACTGAAAATGAAAAATCGTGAAGAACCCTAAACCCGTGGTTCGTGAAGAACACTTTCAAACAAAGCCAAACCATCCGTGAGCTTCGATAAATTAATCGATAAATTAATTCTTCTAAAATAATAAAATTCTCCGATCCCCTTGTACAATTATCTAACCAATTCTGGTCAAAACAAAGACCATTACCATCCCTATTTGGACCTTAAGATCAAACCCAATGATTCTCAGCACTTTAGTCTCACCACAGCTTGCCTAAAACACAAACCCTAATTCTGTTATTCAGTTTCCCCGCCAAAATTCAAAATTCAAATGGAGAAGATGACTCTCCCCTTATCCCACAGCGGTGTCCCTTTAGCAATTTGGGATACATTTAGCAATTCTTTGGGTTGCGAATAGCAATTTGTGGGGTACAAAGATAACTTTTGGGCTGTATATAGTGAAAAACTCCCGGGTGACTTTATCAACTCTTCCGGGACATTTCTGGGGGTGCCTTTAACACTTTTCTGGGTGCTTTTAGTAGTTTCTCGAGCAACCATCTCTTACCTCTCATATTCACTTCTTTTCTTCAATTTCATCACTAAGGTTGCCATGCTTTTCAGACAAAACTTGCATCACTAAAGCCGACATGCCTTTCAGAGAAGAAGAAATAAAAGCAAATAATGAGAGATAATTCGCCTCCATTAGTAGTTGCACATGAAATGACACTTTAGCCCTTTTAAGCGACGTTTCCTCTTCTTTTGCTCCAAAGTACCTAAAACTCAAAATCAAACAAAAGATACATAATTTACAAGAAAACATAACAAAGAAAGCATAAACAATAGATAAATATCAAGGTGTTTTAGACACCTATCAGTTATATGAATTTTCACTGGGGACTTCTTCCAACTGATCCTCGGGATCGCCATACATTGCATCTAAATATTCATCTTCTTCGCATTCGACTCGAAAATCAGCCTCAGCTAATCGCTCAATTTCCCTACCAGGTGGATATGGCCTAATTCTACGTTCTCTAGGCATCCATATGGATTCAACTTCCTCAGCGTCTGAGTCTGAAGCTACACCGTCAACACGAGATTGAATTTCATCCTCAGCTGCTAGCTTTGTTTGCTGAAGTCGGCGCCGTTTTTGATAAGCTGCAAGCTTTTCATCTTCGGCCTCTCTCTTTAAAAGCATATCACGAACAACTTTCAGATTATCCAGAGACATTCCATTTATCAACTTTCCAGCCCCCTTTAGAGACTGAGCTACCTCGGCGCGCGCATCTGCAGAGCTTTTCATCTCTGGCTTGGACGTGTCAGAATATTCCTCAGAGGAACTTGAAGAATGGTCGCTGGAAATCACCATTATCTGTTACGGAGAATGTGGAGTCAAGACACATCGGTAACAACATATATCAAAAATGGTAATTCTTAACTCTTACCTGTTTATGATTTCACTAACAATAGTGATTGTGATACAAGAGTTAACACTTCAAAACTCGCTCGTTTCTTTAAAACCTGCAAAAAATGAGCAAAACTTTAATTTTTGAAACCTGATTTTTCATAAAATCATGAACATAATTTTCCACCGTGTGAACATTCATCACTGAATTATGAAAAAAATCACACCAAGACAATACTTTATCACAAATAATTGTCTACTTTTAAAGATTATTCAAAATTAATTTTGATTTTAACAAAATAATAAAACGTGAATTACTCACGTAAAATTTTCGATTTTTTTAACGTGAGCAAACTCACGTAAATAAAATATATACATAATATATTTCTCGTGAATATTCACGTATTTAAAAAAAAAAAAAAAAAAAAAACTTTTCCCTCGCACGATTGTCCGTCCTCGAAACGAGGGTTTATTCCGATTTCGTGAAAACTCACCTTTTAAGGTAAAATTTTGGTTTTCAACAAAGATCATAAATAAAATTTTATCATTAGACACAGGTCTATAACAAAAAAAATCTCTCATAAGTTAGGGATTATTGCTGGTTTCTTAAACTAACGAACGAACGTACGTTCCTAAAACAAGGGTTTTCTACAAAACTCACGCCTTTGTATGCATATGTATGTAGGATCAGAATATCGCGACATCAATACTTTGCGAGATTAATAAACGACAGCATTGCGAAGGTGTCGCAGGGAAGTAATATAAATGACGCAATGGATGACGACAGCCAGAACATGAGAAAGGTGTGAAGATTCAGCGAGATTTAGGAGTGTCGCGAGGATGAATACTTATACACTTGCGGTACGTCGCGAGTAATTCCCGAAAATAAAGGACAGCTTAGCTGTCATCCACTGTGTAATTCCCTATATAAAGGGCTGAATAAGTCTGTTGTAGGGAGGTTCTTTTTGAATTGTTAAGCAAGTCATTAGGAGAGAGAAAATTTAGAGTGATTGTAATTTCTTTAGCTCTGTTCTATCTTCCTCTGTAAACATGTCAAGAAAATAATCAATAAAATCTATAGTTATTCATCTTCAAATGGATTAGTTGAGTAAATTCTAGTGAGGGGTGTAGTGTGGGATTTCCTGCAACTACATATGCGCTAGAAACAGGGATTGAACGAAGATCAACATTGTGATTTGGACAAATTTGGAGTAATAAGAAAAGAATTTCATACAATTTACGGCAAATTGCAGAAATTAAGAAATGACTAGAAGAAGGAATGCATCAGAACAACCAACAATTGTAAGAAGAAGCGGGAGATTAGCTGGAGAAAGGAGAAATGAAGTTAGTGAACCATCAAGAATAAACGCAAGAGATAGAGAAGAAGGTCAAATTCAACCACCAATTCAACCAGCACCAAATAGAGTAATAGATTATGATAGGGTGAGTGTGCATACATGGAGATCAGATTCTATGGAAGAAAGATAAGAAGTGCAACAATTGATAAATAATGGACAAGAGGAGAGAAATCGAGAAGAGATGGGAGAAACAACTCATAGAAATGAAGAAGTCATGACATTAGAAGCATTGAGACAAACAATACATGAAGAAAGGCGATTAGAAGCGGAAGAACGTGCAAATTTAACAAGGCAAAACCATGAGTTAAGAATGGAAAATATGAGGTTGCAGAATAGGAGGTCGAGAAGTAACACCAGGTCAAGATCAGGATCGGTTAGAGATGATATGAGGAGAATATTACTTGTAGAAAATGTTAATGAAGAAAATCTAGAAAGAGAGCCAAATCTCGATGAAGGATAATGCGAAAGAAGGGAAATAGTGTGTATTCCACGTCCTGAGATTTTACAGAATGTCCAAAATGACGGAAATGAAGGAAATAGCGGCGAGAATGGTCCAATTGATGAAGAAAATCGGGAAGAAGGAAGAAAATACCGCATGGGAGAGAAACACAGAGGAAACAAAAGGAGATTGAAGATGACATCGAAAAGCATTATATTGAACAAGCGCGTCTAGCTTGCAAAAGGGAAAGATTACGAGTATAAATGGAAGAACGGGAATTGGAGGAAGCAATTCGGCAGAACAATCATGATAATCGAGAAAGAAGGCGCGAGCAGAATCGCAACAATGGAAATATCAATGAAGAATATGAAAGAATACAAAGGAGAGCTGATAGACAACCAAGAAGAGAAAATGATAGATACAATGGTGTGCGAATTCGTGAACGAGATGAAGGAGAAAGTCGCAGAGAAAGAAGAGAAGAAAATGTTGAACAAGAAAATCAAGGTAGACATGAACGCTTGAAGAGAGAGGCAGAGCTAAAAAGACCAATAAATTCGAATCCGATGTAAATGAACAAATCTTAAGAGAGTTGGCGAGAGATGAGAGGAATGTTGAACAATAGAAGAGGAGGAGGAAGAAGACAATTGGATGAGGCCATCGAAGAAGGCGCGAAAAACCCCTTTACACTAGAGGTGCAGTTAGGAGGAATACCCCCAAAGTGCAATTTACCCGCATTAACCAGCATTTTTGATGGAACAACTTGCGCAATACAACACATCAAAGCGTATGTGAGATGTATGCTACAGTGGGAAAATCATGACGCCATATTGTGCAAATATTTCGCATCAAGTTTAACAGGAGAAGCACTGAAATGGTTTGAGGGTTTACCAAGAAACACAATCACGTCATTCAATCATTTACAAGCTCGCGACCAGGAATTGAAGATGTATTTGGGCTGAAACAAAGAGTTGGCGAAAGTTTGAGACACTTAACTGTGAGGTGGAAGACAATGTGTAGTGAAATGGCTGGACGAGTGGATGAAAGATATCTTATTCTATCATTCATAAATGCTATGTTCGCAACCAATTTGTTATATATTCAAGTTTTTAGAGTCAAGAATACAATTACAATGACTGAGTTGCGAGAAAGAGGAAAGACAAAATGAGATGGAATCATACCCGAGTTGCGAATACAAATCCAAATGCTGCGAATGCAAACTTATTACCCAAATTGATAAATACAAAGATGAGCACTTCGCAAGGGCAACAAGAAAAGATAATAGATGATGGGCAGCCAAAGATAGTACCTATGGGAAATCATGATCAGGAAGAATATGAAAGAGAAAGGAACTATTACAACCGTGGCGGCAATAACAAAATTCAAAGACTTGATCATCCGCAAGAAACTTATGGAGGTCAAAGGCAGAATTATCATGGAGGGCAGCGACGTCACAGAGTAGTATGGGAAGAAATCAAAATGCCACCACTAAATACTAGTGTGGAAAAAATATGGGAAGCTATACTCTTGATGGAAAACATACCCGCACCATGAAACATGGGGAATGAACCGCCACCAGGTGATAGGAGTCACGAATTCTGATCTTACCACCGCTTTCATGGACATCTAGCAAATGACTGTAGAAACATAAAAAGAATCATCCTCAGAATGATTGACCAAGGAAAGCTGAATCACTTTCTAAAAAGTGAAGAGAAAGTTCAACCGTTACCACCACCACCAGAGATGCACAGGATAAACTCAGCAAAGGGGAAAGAAACATTCGTAATAGAAGTTGGAGTGAAAGCTAAAAATTTGTTTTGCAACTCCGTTGTACACTCATACCGCACAATTGAAGATTTTCATGATAACGTACTTAGTAGGGTTTTTGCGAGGGATGCTGATGATAAAGAAGTAATGAACATTGCGAAGACATCGCAGTTAAAAGAGTGGAAATTACAGATTATTTCTTTCTCTGCAGAAGAAATACCTACAGGCAGAGAGATACATGATAGCCCATTGGTTGTAAAATTGGAAATTAATCCAAAACCTGTTGATGGCGAAGACGATGAAGCAGAAAATTGTTGGGCGATCAATAGAATCTTAATTGATCTTTGGAAGTTCAAGAACATTCTTTTTACCATACTTACAAGACTATGGGAGGAAAGGATGAAGATTTGATACCTTCGACATACAAAATATATGGTTTCAATGGCACGTGAATAAGCCTAAAGGAGAAGTTCATATGAGAATACCCTTGCAAGGATTATCAAATGAAGTTTTGTTCTGTGTGGTCGATGTGGAGTCCCCTTATAATGCATTGATTGGACGGCCATGGTTGCATGAAATTCTGGTTGTAGCGTCGACATATCATCAGTGTATAAAGTTTCCTCATCCTAGTGGTGTTGGAATTATAAAGGGAGATTGGATGGAAGGACAAAAATGTTATGAGGTTGATGTGGAGAGTTGCGAGGAAAGAGCTGCAAAAAGGAAGGGCTGGAAGAAAAATATAAAAGATGAACAAAGAAGAGAAAGGTTGATGGTGGATACCATAGATACAAGAGGAGAAAACACATTGCGAAGTGAATGCGTGAAGGCAGTTGAAAATTGTGATGAAAAGGAATCGTTAAGAGATTTGAATGGTGCAGAGATAGAAAACAGCAGGGTCAAAAGGTGTAAGAAGTGAATAGTCATTGTTATCAAAATTAGTGACAGAGGCATATCAAGAGTAGGAGGAAGAAATAATAATTGAAGAAGAAATACGCGAGAATCTCGCCATCAAGAATGTATGACAATTTGATTGAAGAATTGAAATGAGATTATTACAAACAAAGCAAAATTGTCAACGATAGCCGCAAAACAAAATATCAAGAGATAATCAAAAATGAATGATTGATTGAATTAACAAAAATGAATGAGTGAGTGAATGGGATGAACCTTTATGGCGTACACCCTAGTTCGCGAATGATATTTCGCAAGAGGCAAATGTAAGACCTAAAGTGCGTCATATAAGGGGTATCTCTTGACATGGCTCGGGGAAAGGTTACACCGCTCCCGGAACCGAGTCATGGAGATTTGGGGCCCATGAAAGCCTATCCGGGAGAGATACCTTGGATTTCCAACTATATATATAAGGTTATACCCTGGTTGGACGCCCGAGGATCTCTTCCAAAGAGTCGAGTGTATGCTCAAGGCGCCGGGGGTACACGGTTGAGCCAAGAGTGCCAGGGCATTTGAAGTGTCTCGGCCATTCTTGGCAAGTCTTGGCATATCTTGCACTCGGCCCGAAGAAAACTCCACTTAGGGTGCAGTCTCGTAACCATAAACCATATAGGTATAAGGGATAAGAGGCTGCGAAAACAACTGGTTGTTGTTAAGACCGGATGGGAGGAGCTAGTCTTGTATGGCCGATGTACGCCTCCTTGAAGGGGCAACCAGGGATAAGATAAGGGCGGCACCCTCCATTAGGGAGCTGATAAGTGTCAAAAGACGCAAATGTCATGAGGCTTTATTTTCGCAAAGAAATTTAAGCTTGTCATATTTGTGCGATGATCCTGAAGAGGCAATAATACTAATGAAAAGATAAGGCGAGATCAATGGGTTTTTACATGAAAATGTAAAAGACGTCCTGCGATCACGTCGCAAAGACGACAATGTCATGGGGTTTTAAATTCGCAAGAATATTTAAGCCTGTCATATTGTCGCAAGTAAAATATCCTGCAGAGGCAAAAATACTTAAGAAATGATAAGACAAGGTCAATGGGTCATTACATGAAAATGTAAAGACATCCTGCGATCTTGTCGCAATGAGGGGTGGCGCAATAAGACCTTTAATTAGGAAGGCAAAATAAGACCACACAAGAAATGATAAAGCAAGATCAATAGATATCTTCATTTGAGAAGACGTCCTGCGATCTTGTCGCAATGATGCACTTCAACATAAATAAAGATAAGGAAGCAAGTGAGCTTGCGAAAATGATTATATTTCTTTATATAGAATTTCCAAATCTCTATACATAAAAGAGGCAAAGCTCAGAGGTTTCATTACTCAGAGATAATTGATCAAATCTCTCATTTGAAAATAAATAACAGAGGCAAGTATGGGAATGTATGAGATGAAATTTTGTTATTCATTTCATATGATAGATTTATGCATAAAGGAGACAAGGAAATAAAGATTAAAGAGGAACTGCTTGATTAATATGTGCAAATAAAGGAAATAAATATTGAATTCATATTTAGCAATCCAAGAAATTTACGATAAGGGGCTACAGAAAAGGAAGATTAAAAGGGTATATATACAGATATTACAAGAAGCGAAAGAAGAAAAAGAAGTTATTTCTTTGTTGATTCTTCTTCTTTGTCAGATTCTTCGATTTCATCATTCTTTTCGCCAGACTCTTCTTCTTCGCTAGCTTCACTATCAGAAACGTCCGAACAAAGCTTATTATCAGGAATTTCATCGAGAAGACAAGGATATGAAGAAAGAGGAATGTTGTGATCATTGCAAATCTGTTCAATAGTTTGGTTGCGAAAACGAACAAACATCATTGTTGAAATTCGCCACGAGTAGTTTGTAGTTGCTTCTTCATCTTAGAATATTTGTCATTGCGAAGAGAGAAGTCTTTGGCGAGTTGCGCTTTCTCAGATTCAAGTTCCTTGATTCTAGTCTGAAATATCCTCTCAGATTCTGCGAACAAATGACATTGAATTAGCAGCTGAATAACAGTTTCGTAAAAAAGAAGTGGAAAAATAATGAAGAATAGTAAAACAACCTTCTCTGTCAGAAATCATATCTTTAACCAAGGCATTATGCTCAGCATGAAGACTGACGTTAACACCTAAGTTATTTCTGGCATTATCTAGAACCTTTGCAGCCCAAGCGAATTCATCATCATTATTTATGACAAGAAGTGAACGAATTTGATTTTCTCGCTCATTAAGTATGGCATTCTGGCGAAGGGATTCATCTCGTTCAATTTGGACTTCAAGAATAGTTTTTTGGAATTTTGCTAATGTTTGTGCACCTTGATTAGCCATGCGATCTTTATCATCTATGAGGCTGCTAATCTTTTTCCTTAGAATACTATTACTCTCCTGGGAGTCAAGATATAAACGTTTAAATCGGTTGGCTAAACCTAAACTAGATCTATGTTCAATTTCTAAAAGATGAAATTTGGTTCGAAGTTCATTTAATGAGAGAGAATTAGTCTTGTTTGAAGAACTACTTAAAGATTCATTGAAAAGAGCGAGAAGAGCATCATCATCCATAGGTTCAGGGAATGAATGGAGAAGGATGGCTTCGTCAGAAAGATTATAAATGTCTGCGAAAATAATAAGTCAGGCAAAGGAAAATAAACGGCAAAATAGAAATAGAGAAAGAATGAGGGTGTTATACCATAAAGTTGCTGATTAGCACTTTGAAGTGTAGATATTTTGTCTTTCTGGGAAGAAGACTCAACTTCCAACTGTTGAATTTTAGCATCCTTCTTGCGAGATGTCGCAACTTCAATTTCTAGCTCTTTGTTCTTCTCCTTAAGTTGAAGATTTTTCTACTCAAAATTGTTGCGTCTTCTCTCGAGGTCTGAGGCAACAACAAAGGAAGCTCTCCCAGACTATAAAGGAAGGTAAAGAAATTGTTAAGATAAGGTTTATAATCGAAATCGCAAAGAAATAACGAAATATGAACATACCAAAGCACTCGAGTGCATTTAAGAGACTGGAGTCATTGTTCGGGAAACTCATGAAAAGATTCATTATCCTCTAACAGGGGGCATCGCAAATTTTAGCGAGAGCTTCGCAAGTAGCGAGATAAATGATCATCTCCTAATCCTTGCATAGAATCGGAGAAGACACTGGACAATTGCGCCATAAGCGTAAGTGATCGAATGATTCTCCCTTGCGCAGAGGAAGTACCAACCTCATTTTCACCTTCGTCGGAACTCTCTGGTTCCTGGGAACTAGAACGAGAAGAGGGATGGTTCGAAGAACTAGAATTAGAACAGAGGCAACAATATTGTTAAAAATAGCAAAAGAATGTATTTCTTACTTCATCCGTGATTGATCGGAGTATCGCTAGAGTACTCGCCTTTGGACGTCTTTTATAACTCCTTTTCAATTTGGCAATCTGAAAATTTTACAAGTCTAGTAAGTATAAGAGGAAGGAAATATCGCAAAGCAAACCTGAAATAGGAAGTGTAGTTGCAGGAAATCCCACAATACACCCCTCACTATCTTTTGTTAAACTAATCCATTCAAGAGATAATAGAAGAACAATTATGAATGTTTATTAATAACTTTCTTGAATCTTTACACAGGAAAATGAGATTACACTTAAGAACTTACAAATGTTTCTCTCTTTCTCTCTCCTAATGACTTATTCTCCAATCCAAAAGAGAACCTCTCCCACGACAGATCCACTCATCCCTTTATATAGGGTAGTACATAGTGAATGACAGCTAAGCTGTCCCCTTATTTTCGGAAATGTCTTGCGAAGCGTCGCAGGCTTACAAATATTCATATTCGCGACACTTCTTAACTTTCGCCAGATTTCATATCTTCTATCGTCATCCAGTGCGTCATTTTCATTTAATCCTCTGCGACTGACTCGCGGTGTTGTTATTCGTTGTCTTCGCGAATTGTTGTTGTGGCGATATTATGATCCTACATCTTGCCTCTTCTCATGTCTTCTGCGAAGGAGAGAATGTCATGAGAATCGATATTTTAAACCGCCGCAATTGTTTATTTGTACTTATTTCAGTTTCATCTTTCCATACGGACTTTATTACAGATGTCTATTCCTCCATTCTATTCACGACACGTTTCTTTCATTCGTTTATTCGACCATTCACGTCCCTTCTCACATTAAATGTTCTCGCTTCCCCCAAGGATGTTTCTCTCTATATATATTTTTCATATCTTTCTCTTCTCCTCTTTCGTTTTCTCTCTGCAATTTTTCTTTTATCTTCTTCTTCCGCAAATCGCGCTTCTATTATCGCAAATCTTTGATCTCTTGTCATATCTTAGTCTTCGACTCTTTATTCATTCCCATATTTGATAATGGCTTCACTTAGTCGTATGTATAAACCTCGCTTTATTGAGATCCGAAAAAGTTGCAAGATGAAGGTTTCACCCTTTCTACTATTCCCGATCAAGGAGGTTCATCTATACTCACTTGCCAAGCTTTTCTACGATCATATGTGTGATGATCACAAGATTATTGTTTCGTTAGGTCAACTTCTGCCCAGGACTTCCCATTCCTTTGTATGATCCGAGATGCCACTCTTTTATGAAATCCTTTCCCATCCGAGCTTCTGTTTGTCTATCAACTATGCGGCGATTGTATTCGCCTAATGCTCGAGTTTGCCGGTCGTGGTCTTGGCAAAGGATCTCTATACCCTAACGATGTCGGACATCCCGAATATGTAAATTTAGAAATAATCCACGAGAAATACACTGTGGAAAACTTCTTTGAAAATTATGAAGTAATAGGCATGAGAAATAAGAAATCTCATTTGGGCGCTCGGTTGAAGAGAAGAGATAATATCCCGAGGATAAATTACTTATGCAAGATATCGACGGCATTCGGGTAAGAACACTACTCCTCGCCACTCTAAAGATGAGAGGTGGTGGGTTGTTCCTTTGCTCTTAAGTGGACCTTACATAGAGGTTCGCATGTACTCCCGCAAATCTCATGAGGCTATCATCCTTGGGAATTTAAGTGGCCCAAGAAGGCAAAAGAGGTATGTCTCCATAGTTTGCTTTTGCAATCCCTCTTTCCTCTTGTATTCATTGATTTTGTAAATTTTCTGATTGCCAAGGCGAGGAAAAGTTACAAGGCAAATCCAGCTAGCTAGCACCTTGGAAATACTTCGATCGCTTACGGATGAAGTAAGAAATATTCTTTTTGTATTACTTTACAATATTGTTGCCTCTATTTCTTATCTTCATTTGTATGCGAAGGTTAATGCTGAGGAAGCAATAGCTGCGAAAGTTAAAGGCAAAACTAAAGCCATCGCACGCAAGGACAAATCTTCTGCTCCACCATCTAAGAAGCGAAAAGCTCAGCCCTCCTCTCATCTCAGCTCAAGTTCTGAGTCTTCCGGTGAAGATGATAATGATAATGATAATGTTTTGGATTCAACTTTCCAAAATGAAGCTCAACCATCCAATTCTCCTATGGATCAATTGTTCAGCATCTTCTCGGATTCTCTTCAAGGACTTGGAGATACCCATCTGACTTCTATATGCGAGAGCCTCGCCACCGTATGCAATGCTACACTCTTTGGATGGCAACGACTCTTTCAAAGGAGTTTCTAGATCTGTATCCCTAGCTTCTTAAATGCACTTAATTCGTTGGTATGTACTTATTTCGGTTCTCTAGCTTCTAGATCTCACGTTTCCTTTCCAATTTCATTTTCTAATTTGTACCTTAATAACCTTTGTATCTTTCTTCGCAGGCTGGAAAAACCTCTTTTGTGGTTGCCTCAGATCTTGAGAGGAGGTATAATATTCAATTGAAAAAGAATACTCAATCTTGCATAAGGATCAAAGAATTAGAAGTTTGATCTGCGGGATATCGCGAAAAGATCCAACAATTGGAGGGGAGTTTTCTGCCCAGAAAGACAAAGTTACCACTCTCGAACGCTAATCAGCAGCTTTATGGTATAAAAATTTTTCCCTCTTATTATTTTATTTTATCAATTTACCGTTGCTACTGACTTATCACTTTCATGAGATGTATATAATCTCTCCGAAGAAGCTATTCTTCTCCATTCATTTCCTGAGCCTATGGATAATGATACTCTTCTCGCTCATCTCAACAACTCCTTAAGTAGTTCGTCGAACAGAATTAATACTCTTTCATTAAGCGAACTCCAAACCAAGTACCGCCTCTTAATAATTGAGCACAGATCTAGTTTAAGTACAGCCAACCAGTTTAAACAAATGTATCTCGAATCTCATGAGGAAATCAAAATTTTAAGGAAGAAAATTAGTGACCATATAGATGACAAAGATCGCATTGCTAATAATGGTGCCCAGGCATTAGCAACATTTCAAAAGTCCCTTCTTGAAGTGCAAATGGAGCGAGATGAATTGCTTCGTCAGAATTCTTTACTCACTGAGCGAGAAAACCAAATTCGTTCACTTCTTATTATAAATAATGACGACGAATTCGCTTGGGCATGAAAATCTTAGATAATGCCAGGAATAATTTAGGTGTTGATGTTAGTCTTCATACCGAGAGCATACTTCCTTGGTTAAAGATATAATATCCGAGAGAAGGTTACTTATTATACCTTACTGTTTCTTACCTCTGCAATATTGTTGTTGAGTTGTTAACTTATCGTTGTCTATTTGCAGAGTCCGAAAAAAGATTTCAAGCAAGAATTGAAGAACTTGAATCTGAGAAAGCACAGCTCGCAAAGAATCTCAACCTTCGCGAGAATAAGTATTCCAAGTTGAAGAATCAATTCCAAACTACAGTGGCGAATTTTAATAATGATGCCGTTCGTTTTCGCAATGAAGCCATGAAGTATGTTTGTAAAGATCATAAAATTCCTCTTTCTTTATATCCTTGGCTTTCCGAAGAAGTTCCTGAGAATTTGCCTATCTCAGACATTTCTGATAGTGAAGCCAGCGAAGAAGAAAATTCTGGCGGCGAGAATAATAGAATTGAAGGATCAGATAGAGGAGAAGAATCGCCAAAGAGATAGTTCTTTTTGTTTCTTTTGCTGCGTGTAATATCTGTGCATTTCTGTGTCTTTTTTGTAAACTTCTTGGGTTTGTTGTCCATAAATTCCATCTTCATTCCCTTTTCTTGGCAATTTTTCTCTTGTAATATAATTGGCTAACATTATTAATGTATAACTCTTTCATGGGAAGATGGATAACAACATTTCATCTTTTCCATCCCACATTTGCCTCTGTTATTCATCTTCGGATGAAAGAATGAAAATTTTGAGATCCGCACGTTCTTCTTCTGATCAGGAATGATGTTTTAAATTTATAATTGCGATGGAATCGCAAGAACTTTTCATTAAAGAAGAGATTGTTTGGTCTCGCCTTATCATTTGTGGTGGACTTCTAAGCTTGACCTTCCTAAGTAAAGGTCTTACTCTGCCACCCTTTATTGCGACAAGACCGCAGGACGTCTTTACACTTGCATGTAAAAACCCATTGATCTTGTCTTATCATTATTCAAGTATTTTTGCCTCTGCAGGATATTTTGTTTGCGACAATATGACAGGCCTAAATTCTCTTGCGAAAGTAAAGCCCCATGACATTGTCGTCGTGCGACGAAATCGCAGGACGTCGTTACACTTTCATGTAAGGACCCATTGATCTCGTCTTACCCTCGCGTTAGTATTATTGCCTCTGCAGGATCATTGCACAAATATGACAAGCCTAAGTTTCCTTATGAAACAAAGCCTCGTGACATTTGCGTCTTTGGCACTTATCGGCTCCCTAATGGAGGGTGCGCCCTTATCACCTCCGGTTGCCCCTTCAAGGAGGCGTACATCGGCCATACAAGGCTAGCTCCTCCCATCCGGTCTTAACAACAACCAGTTGTTTTCGTGCCTCTTATCCCTTATACCTATAGAGTTTATGGTTACAAGGCTGCACCCTAAGTGGAGTTTTCTTCGGGTAGAGTGCGGCGTCGCCAAGACTTGTCAAGAGTGGTAAGGAAGTTCCATGCTCCCCGCACTCTTGACTCAACCGGGTACCTCGCGCCTTGATCATACGCCGACTCCTTGAAAGAGACCTCGGTCGCCCAACCAGGGTATAACCTACATATATAGTTGGGAATCCAAGGTATCTCCTCCGGATAGGCTTTCATGGGCCCCAAATCTGCATGACTCAGTTCCGGGCGGTGTAACCTTTCCCGAGCCATGTTAAGAGATACCCCCTTATATGACGCACTTTAGGTCTTACATTTGCCTCTTACGAAATTTTGATTACGAACTAGGGTGTACGCCATAAAGGTTCGTCCCATTCATTTATTCATTCATTGTAGTTAAATCATTCAATCATTCATATTTAATTCCGAGTGATATTTAATTTGCGAAGACATCGCACAATGTTGTTCATTCATTTTTGCCTCGGATTCTTCTCTTTGTCGAAATTCTCATATATCATTTCTTCTTGGTTTTGCCTTTGATATATCTTTGTCAATTACTTATCGCAGATCATTCAGCTTACTTTTTATGCCTTTTGTTCATTGCACTCTTTGCCTTAGTGTTATCCCCACCCTTGAAGGACTCCTTTCCATCGTAACGTTCGCCTGCTTCCATGCATTCTTCTGCGGCACTTCGCGATGAACTACAACCAATTATCTTTGCAGCATCGTAACATTCGCCTATTACCGCGACACTTCGCGATGCTTCTTCATTTCTTATTTCGATAGTATCCACCATCAGCTTCTCTTTTCTCTGTTCATCTTTGATATTTTGTTTCAAGATTTCCTTTAGCATTTTCTCTTCACAACTCTACATCAACCTCATAACATTTTCCGACTTTCCTTCCAATCTCCCTTTATAATGCCAATACCATTTGGATGTGGAAATTTTATACATTGATGGTATGTTGATGCTACTCCCAAGATTTCATGTAGCCACTGGTACGCCCAATTAATGCGTTATAAGGAGATTCCACGTCAACCTTGAGAATAAAATGTTAGCTGATAATCCTTGTAAAGGTATCCTAATGTGAATCTCTCCTTTAGGTTTGTTCATTTCATTCCGTTAAAACCATAAATTTTATATGTTGAAGGAATCAAATTTTCATCCTCTCCACCCATGGTCTTATAAGTATGGTAAAAATAATATTCACCGAACTTCCAAAAGATCGATCGTGGATTTATTGATTGCCCAACAATTTTCTCGCTTCATCATCTTCTCCATCAACTGGTCTTGGATTAATGCCCAATCGCACCACCAACGGGCTATCATGTGCTTCTCTTCCTTTTGGTACTTCGTCACAGAGAAAGAAATAGTTTTTAATCGCTAATCTTGCAATTGCGACTTTCTGCCAGGTTCATCACTTCTTTGTTATGAAAATCTCTTGCATATACCTAATAAGCACGTTATCGTGAAAGTCTTCGATTGTACGATATGAATGAACGATAGAATTGCAAAATAGATTTTTGGCCTTTGTTCCCACTTCTATTACGAGTGCTTCTTTTCCCTTCTTTGAAACTGTTCTTTGCACTTCTGATGGTGATGTTGTTAGTACTTGCTTCCCTTTCTCTTCATTTTTTAGAAAGTGAGCCAACTTCTCGATCAATCATTCGGAGAATGATTCTCTTTATGTTTCGCAATCATTTGTTAAATGTCCATGAAAGCGATGGTAAGAACAATATTCATGACTTTGCCGCTGCTTGGTGGTGGTTCACCGCTCGCATTCCATGGTGGTGGTATGTCCTCCATTACAAGTATAGCTTCCCAAATTTTCTCAACACTAGCATTTAGTGGTGGCATTCTTATCTCTTCCCATACCACTCTACGACTTCTTGACCTTCCATAGTTATTCTGCCTTTGTCCTCCATAAGTTTCTTGCATATGATCTAATCTCGGAATTTTATTATTGTTGCCATGGTTGTAGTAGTTCCTTTCTCTATCAAACTCCTCCCGATCTCGGCTTCCCATAGCTACTATTTTCTGCTGTCCATCATCAATCCCTTTTTCCGGTTGCCCTTGCGAAGTGGTCGCCACACGAGTTTAAAAATTTTGTAATAAACTTGCATTCGCAGATTTGAACTTGTATTCATAATCGGGTATGATTCCATTTCATTTTGTCTTTCTTCCAAAGCAATGTATTCTTCTTGAAGTTCTCGCAGCTCAGCCATATCGTAATCGTATTTTTAATTACTGAATATTTGAATGTATAACAAACTTGTTGCGGAAACAGGCATTTATAAATGATAAAATGAGATATCTTTCCTCTACCCTTAGGCCATTTCATCGCACATTGTTCTCCATCTCATTGTCAGATGTCTTAAGCTCTCGCCCACTCTTTGTTTCAATCCGAATACATCTTCAATTCCTGGTCGCGTGGAATTGTTACTTATATACGCTCCTAAGAAAATAGTTTGTAAATGGTTGAATGACGAGATTGTGTTTCTGTAATCCTTCAAACCATTTGCCGCTTCTCCAATTAAGTCGATGCGAAGTATTTGCACAATATGGCATCATGATTCTCCCATCGTAACATACATCTCATATAAGCCTTGATGTGTTGTATCGCATGTGTTGTTCCATCGAAAATGTTGGTTAATCAGCAGATTGCACTTAGGTGGTATCCCTCCCATTTGTACTTCTATTGTGAAAGGAGTCTTGCAGCTACTGCGATGGCTTCATCCAACTGTCTTCTTCCTCCTTCCTTCCCTCTTTGTTTAACAATTTTCTCATTTCTGCTAGTTCTTTCAAAATTTGCTCATTTTCCCTCAGGATTTGATTCTGTTGGTCTTTTAGCTCGCTTCTCGCCTCCGCGATCATGTCTCTTTTGACCTTCTTGTTCATTATTTTCTTCTCTCCTTTCTCTGCGATTGTCTCCTTCGTCTCTTTCATCAATTCGCACACCATTATATATATCGTTCTCTCTTCTTGGTTCTCTATCAACTCTCCTCTCGCATCCTCTCGTATTCTCCATTGACACGATTTTGTGCTTTCCTCCTTTCTCTGTTGTCGTGATTATTTTGTCGGATTGCTTCTTGAATTCTTGGTTTTCCACTTCTGCTCTTATTCTCTCTCTCTCGCGGGCTAAGCGTGCTTGTTCAGCATAATGTTTCTCAATGTCGTCCACGATCTCTTGTTGCCCCTCTCAATGCTTCTCTTCCATGATTGTTTCTTCCTTCCGCGGGCCGGGATCATCGGTCCCCCGAAATCGCCTAGTTCCCGATTTTCTTCATTCTCGCTCATCTTGGAAATTCTGGGACGGGAATATAACGATTTTTCTCGTCTCTCTTCTTTCATGATGTTCTGATCTGAGATTTTGTGCTTCCCGTTGGTTTTCTACCTCAGAACTTCGTTGGTAAAGCTCTCCTTCTTTCTTCCCTAGTCGATCTTGAACTCGATCTCGCAATGCTTCTCGATCTTCTATTTTGCAATCTTATATTTTCCATCCTTAATTCATGATTCTGTCTCGTCAAGTTTGCTCGTTCCTCGCCTCTAGTCGCCTCTCTTCATGTATCGTTTGTCTCAATGTTTCCAATGCTGTGAGCTCTTCATTTCCTGGATTCATTTCTCCATTCATTCTTTGATCTTCTTCTCCTTGTCCATTGTTTACCAATTGTTGCTCTTCTTCCCTTTCATCCTCAGAATCCGTCCTCCAAGTGTGCACACTTACTCTATCGTAATCCACAGTTTCATTTGTTTCCGGTAGAATTAAAGCTTGGACATGATTCTCTTCATCATTCCACATATTCATCCTTGACGATTCTCCTCTTTCAATTCTCCTTTCTCCAGCAAGTCTTCCACTTCTTCTCACCGGTTGTTCAAGTACATTTCTTCTTCTAGCCATTTCTTTTGGTAATTTCTTTGAAAATTATCTCAAATTTCTTTCTTATTAATTCTCTTCTTTTAATGCTGTTCAATTTTTTTTCTTAGCGCCAATATGTAGTTGCGGGAAATCCCCACAATACACCCCTCACTATCTTTTGTTAAACTAATCCATTCAAGAGATAATAGAAGAACAATTATGAATGTTTATTAATAACTTTCTTGAATCTTTACACGAAAAAATGAGATTACACTTAAGAACTTACAAATGTTTCTCTCTTTCCTCTCCTAATGACTTATTCTCCAATCCAAAGAGAACCTCTCCCACGACAGATCCACTCATCCCTTTATATAGGGTAGTACATAGTGAATGATGACTAAGCTGTCCTTTATTTTCGGAAATGTCTTGCGAAGCGTCATAGCTTACAAATATTCATATTCGCGACACTTCTTAACTTTCATGATTTCATATCTTCCTATCGTCATCCAGTGCGTCATTTTCATTTAATCCTCTGCGACTGACTCGCGGTGTTGTTATTCGTTGTCTTCGCGAATTGTTGTTGTGGCGATATTATGATCCTACAGGAAGTATACCTCTTTTGCCTTCTGGGGCCACTTAAATTCCCAAGGTTGATAGTTTGCGAGATGCGCAGGGAGTGTATGAGAACCTGCAATATAAGGTCCGCTCAAAAATAGAGGAACAACCCACCACTTCTCATCCTTGGAATACTGAGGAACATTATTTTTGCCCGAGTGCCACTTCAATATCTTGCATGAGCAGGTTTATCACTGAAAATATTATCTTTTCTCTTTTTATCGAGCACCAGCCGAGATTTATCATTTCTCATATTTATTACTTCATAATTTTCAAAAAAAATTTCCACGGTATATTTCTCAGTAATCTATTTCTAAATCCCGCGAATCTAGGATCTTTGACATCATCGGGATATAAAGATCCCTTACCAGTTTACCACGGTTGGCGAATTCAAGCATTGTGACGAATACACCGCCACTTAGTTGATAAATAGCTCGCGAGAATTTCTCATCGCAAGAATTTCATAGAATAAAGGTATCTCGGGATTGTAGAGAGGAATGGGAAGGCTCATGAGAATTTGACCTAGCGAGATTATGATCTTCTGATCATCACACTGATGATCAGAAAATAGTTTTGCAGAAAGTATAGATGAAGATTCTTGATCAGGAATGGTTGATAGAGTGAAGCCCTTTTCTTTTAAATTCTTTTGAGCTTCATTAAAAAGGGGCTTATATGTACGACCAAGTGAAGCCATTATTAGAGTATGGGAATGAATAGAGAACTGAAGATCGAGAGAAAGAAAAAAGGGAAGGTTTACAGAGCAAATGCAAGTGCGGAGGAAGAAAGTTGAAGGAAAGTTGCGGAGGGAAAATAAAAGAGAAGAAGAGAAGGGTGAGGAAACTATATATAGAGAGAAGGATCCTCGAGAAAACAAATGCATTTAATGCGAGATGGGACATGAAGGGTCAAGAGTAAACGGTTGAAAGAAACGTGTCAAGAAAGGAATGGAAGAAGAAACATCCGTAATAAGTTCGTGTAAAAGTACGGGATTAAAAAAAAAAAGATAAGTGTCAATGCATTTCAAAATATTGATTCTCATGACATTCTCTCCTTCGCAGAGAAGACATGAGAAGAGGCAAGATGTAGGACCAGAATATCGCGACATCAATATCGAGATTAATAAACGTGAAGATCACGAAGGTGTCGCAGGAAGTAATATAAATGACGCAATGGATGACGACAGCTTGAACATGAGAAAGGTGTGAAGATTCAGCTGAGATTTAGGAGTGTCGCGAGGATGAATACTTATACACTTGCGGTACGTCGTGAGTAATTCCCGAAATAAAGGACACTTTTTAGTCATCCATCATGTAATACCCTATATAAAGGGCTGAATAAGTACATTGTAGGAGGTTCTTTGAATTGTTAAGCAAGTCATTAGGAGAGAGAAAAGTTAGAGTGATTGTAATTTCTTTAGCTCGTTCTATCTTCCTCCTCGTAAACATTTCAAGAAAATAATCAATAAAATCTATAGTTATTCATCTTCAAATGGATTAGTTGAGTAAATTCTAGTGAGGGGTGTAGTGTGGGATTTCCTGAAACTACAATGTATATATAATATTAACATGAACAACTCATGAACAATTTACCAACTTCTGAAAAAAAAATTAAAAAAAATCGCGTACCTGGTCGGTGCCGGCCGGAAGTTGGTTGGACGGTGGCGGCTCCGGCGAAATTTTCTGCTAAAGAATATGAAGGTGGTGGTCGGTCGTGGGAGAAATAAAAAAAAAGGTATTTATCCCTTTTATATCAAATTTTATTTCCAAAACCTAATTCCACAAGAATTTACTTTCTTGGGCCCGGACCCGTGAATCCTAAATCGACCAAGGTTCCATCACCAAATCAACGGTACTACACCAATTTACTCTCGTTAGACGATGCTCTATCATGCCCTTTGGGATCTTCGTTCAAGCCATGGCTCGCTTCGCTGTAATCGACAATCCAGGTAACATTTTTCTTACGACTAAGTTCAATTACTTATTTAAGACAGTAACTAAAAAAAATAAATCACCATCCAAGTCTTGGTGAGTAACATGATTGTCCCTCACTAAGCGGGGGACTTAATGTTGATGGTGGATTTTTGGCAAGGGCTAAAATCGTAACCTTACATATTCCTGATCCAGTAGTCAGATGAATATTGAGACTTATGTCTTTCATTAAAGAATGAAAACTTATGCCACAAGGATCTCTCGATCGAGTATCTTGTCTCTCGTAGGATACATGAATATGCGCTCTCGATTGAGGCAACGACACATTTCATGAATCCGAGCAATTTGAAGAATCACTTTTATATAGAATCGAACGATTGGACGCCTCTAGACAGCTTGCACTGCTAGTATAGAGCGATAACGTCTTCGAGGATGCAACAACGTTTTCCCCGACTATACATAATAAATATGACGACTTCAACTAGATCATATCGCTTAATTCTCGAATAATTAATGCTCCTAGACAATGAGCTAGTATAAAAAATTAATTAATTATTTCTAGCCCATTAGATTCATTAATCGAATCCCTAGAAAATATTCTACGTTCTTCATAATATTTCATTACTTCAATTTATGGCTCTTCCAGCTGAGAATTCCATGGGTTAGTAATAAATATTCAACGTACGGGCATCTAAGCCACTATCGAATATGCCCCGACAAAATGGTGCAAGTGCACTTTCGGCCAATAATGAGCACTGAATACACGAACGAGCATTCAAAAATTACGAAGGAACGATGAACCTATGCAAAATAAGAAAGAAAATAATAATAATAAAATATTAATTGGGGCGCCTAAGGGACTAAGCCCACCGGCCAGTCGAACATGCCGTCGTGGCCGGACTCACGCCTCTTCCCATATTTTATCTTATTTTATTATTTTCCTTGATCTCACGAAATTCCTTCGTTTGAACAAACTCCTTCGTTTAAGGAAATTCCTCGGTTTCATGGTGTTTCCTTCATATCAAGGAAATAATATAAAATTAGGAAAGGTGTTGCGGGATCGGGTTTACTAGCCACGGCCATGCCCTAGCTTTGGCCAGTCCCACACCTTGTAATTCCTTATTATTTCATTATTATTATTTCCTTCATCTTATGAAACCCCTCGGTTTCATGATATTTCCTTCACATCAAGGAAATAATATAAAATTAGGAAAGATGTCACGGACCGCCAGAGCAGCCGGCCGACCATGCCCTAGCCATGTCCGGTCCCACACCTTGCGACCCCTTATTTTATTTTTATAGAAAAACCGAAAAGTATTTACACATGGTTGGTGAGAGTCTAGTGACAATCATGGCTCCACGCCTTTTTGAATAACAATGCCTAGCCTATGAAAGAGAACCACCAATCTTATGGTTGGCATCATGACTAACAAAGAAATTTCTTAATCATTTCCAGAAAAGAGATAGTGTCGACTCAAGAGTTCACCTAATGTAGAGAAAGCCAAAACGCCAAAACCGTACCCATAAGTCACACATTTGTCGAGATATTTAGTGCATTTACGAGTGACAAACTATCGCAGAAATAGCATGACCGGTATAAAATTGCGAGAACTAGCACTTGTGAAGGAGACGCACCCGTGATATCGAAGCATACATCCTTCCCATCTTCCCGATTATATACAAGAATATCAGTTGGTTTCAAACCATTTTCGATATCCGACAAAAACCCAAAGATACTTCATTAAACGAGTTTTTCTTCAATTTTTTCAAATTTGAGTTTTTTCTTCTCCTCTCTTTCGATTTTCCAACTGAGTTTTTCTTCTCTGTGTGTGTTTGTTGATTGAGAATCAGTGGTGTTGTAATTGGAATTTAGGGTTTTGTGAATTGAATTGAATTTGAGTTTGAAGTGCTCGACAACAAGACCTTAATTCGGGTTAAGGTTTGATTTCGGGATTTAGTTTAGTAATTCAATTGGTGGATTAAAAAATTGTTAATTTGAGACGAAGTTTCTCAAGATTGTCACCGGGGGTTGATTGTTGTGGAAGGGTGTTTTGAAGTTTGAAAATTGTATAAAGAATTTGTGTCGAGGAAGAGGGTTTCGTTGGTTGAAGACTATATAAGGAATTTGTGCTTGAAGTCTGGTTTAGGGATTTTGAGTTGAGATTCTTCCTATCTCCATCTCCGGTAAGTAGAAATTGAAATTGTTTTAGGGGTCTTGCTTTAATTCTTTTGTGTTGGTTAATTTGGACCTTTGAGACGAAGTTTCTTCAAGAGTGTCATCGGGAGATGATTGTTAGGGAAGAGGTTTCGAATTTTGAAGGCAGTAGTGTTGTTAAGAGCAGCGTCCAGTTTCTCTTCACCTTTGTTCTTAGAAAAGTAGAAGTATACTTGTGCAAGCCGAGTGTTAAGGTTTTTCGATTTGATTGATTCTTTGTGTGAAATTGAAGTTGATTTAGGGTTGGGTATTGTGGTTTGTTTGTAAGGGAGTAGTTTTAATCAATTAGCTCTTCATCTTCGGTGGTCCATTGTGTAGGAGTTTTAAAATTAGGACTTTTACGTGTAATTGAAGTTGAATTTGGGAAGGGTATTGTGGTTTGTTTTGCAAGGGAGAAGTTTCATCAATAGCTCTCAGTCTTTTGTGGTGTTGCATTCTAACCAGTTTGAGTTTGCTTTGTGGTTGTTTATCCTTTGTGAAGGTTTAATTAGAGTTTTATTATATGGTAATTTGAAGTTTTCATTGGTGTTGAAAACTTAAATTCCCATCACTAAACTCTGATTTTTAGTTTCGGGTATCCTTTTTCATTCATTTGTTTTCCCAAACCTTGGGCATTACCGTGGTTATTTTTATAATACTAAGCATAATGCCTTTAAAACGTTCTTCTAGATCCTTGACCTCTTCTCGGGGTGATAATGGATCCCCTTCAATGTGCATCCATATCCAATCAAGATCTGCAACAACACACGATGGTCGGGCTCATTGTACCTTTATTAATTATGATAGATGGATGTCATGATGGTGTCGAGGGTAGGGGTTTGCAAGAACTACAATTTACGAGGGCATATGAAAGATATGCATTTTCCCAATGAGGTGGCAAAGGAAACTGCGGGAGGCGGATACGTACCAATGCAGGCTGGATTTCTTCAATGCTTAGGAAAGGGTGTTGGGTGATATGCGGTTGTGGCTGCGCATTAAGTGCTTGCACACACATGCATGGAGAAAAGTGTGTCGTGATCAAGTCCTATTTGTGAATTTTCAATGGGCCTTTCAATGGCTACGGTGTTGATTTTCTCATTCATGGAGCTACTAAACCACGGATATGCACAGATCATACTACGGGGAGATTGTCGAGAGTCAGTAATCCTAACAGGTGGAGAGGCTACATTGCACATTATAGTGGAAATGCTTAATACTATCCTTGGAGACAAATCCCTACAATTGTAAGTATCCCACCACCATGTAGATTACACTTTTCTAGAACCACGAAAAGTCTCTTGATAATGTGCTTGCCCACCCCTCGGATGCGGCTTGACTTAGTTACATTTGCTCTTGCTTCTGTATGCACCTTGCATTTTTATGTGCCAAAAAGTTCTAGAGATGCCCGTTCTGGTCAATAGAAAGAAACTCCAAATTTCGGCAATTAATCGGGAACTAACAAGTTGGAAAGAACCCAATGGATGCTTTATCATGACTCAAGAATTGCTTGGGCTCTCTCAACCAATCCCAGGAAAGAGCATTCTAACATCAAGAAGCAGGATTCTACTTTGCTTGCGTGCGGGAAAAAGTTGAGTTCTGGCCATTACTCTGTTTGCTATCCGTATTCTCTCATATAACGGTGTTGCACCCCTCAACTCAGACACTTTGCATAAGCTTGGTAAAAACACCCACCTGCCCCACCACCATCCATATCTCTTTGAAGAAATCTCTACTCCTGCGCCGGCGATTGATGCTAAAGCTATTTTATCTGCTCTACGAAGTTTCCCTAAGGGTACCTCATGTAAAGAGACGGTCTTAGAGCTCGGCATTTATTAGATGCCTTTGAGTGGTAATCTGCAGTTGTGGCGGAGGATCTTTTGAGTCCATAGCAGGTGTCATAAACTTATGGTTGGCAGGTAAGTGCCCCTCGGTTCTTAGTGAATTTTTTGCTAGTGCTCCCATAACTCCATTGCTCAAACTGGTGGTGGTTTAAGGCCCATTGAAGTTGGCACCATTTGGAGAAGGCACATGTGCTAAATTAGCTGCAACATCTTACTACAAAGATTTAACCACATATTTAGGCACATACCAATTTTGGTGTAGGCATACCTTGTGGTGGTGAAGGGATTTTGCTCTCAACAAACGAGGTTATTGGACATGAAGGGTAGTGACAACACTAATACCATGCTGTTGATTGATTTTTCTAATGCTTTCAATTTGGTGGATAGATCTATCATGATTAGAAGTCGAGAGAACATTGCCCGGAAGCATCTCCGGGTGGGTAGAGTTTTGTTACTCAACCCAGGCAGATTATATTACAATGACTCGGTGCTCTTATCTTCTCAAGGTGTTCAGGGTGACCCACTTGGTCCCTTGTTATTTGCATTAGCTTTACATCCTTTGAAAAAATTGCTTCTCATTGCACCCTTGATTTTCATGCATGGTATTTAGATTTGAGAATAATACAAGATGAAGGTCCATGTAGAGGCTTATATGTTAATGTCTTGAAAACAGAGATCTTTTGGCCAGCATTTTACCCCAGGAGAGATGTGGCAGGTGTTTTTCCAGCAGATATTGGTAAACCAGCAGGTGGAGTCAAACTTCTCGGAGGGCGTGTCAGTCTAGATATGCAATATTGAAGTGATTTAGTTATGAACAGGGTTGATAAAACTATACAGCTAATGCAGAAAGTTCGAAAACTCCAAGACCCACAGAGTGAGCTTCCTTCTCTTACATAACTCGCACTTTGGTGTTTCAGGACTTTACTTTGCACTCCATACCACTAGTCCTATGCATTTACAAGCAGCTACCTCAGTTTTTGATAGAAATCTTATGCAGTAACAGTTAATTGTGGGTGATGGCGCAGGTTTTGGTTTGGTTCAACAACGTATTGCCATTTTTCCAATTAAAGATGGAGGTTTAGGTGTTCATACTTTGGCGAGACACTTTTGGTAAGTATTGCTACTTCGCCTCTCAAGCTCGGACTCAGTATTTGCAAAACATTATCTGCTTGGTTACCCAATGAGATACATATCATGGCCATAGGTTTTGACATGCTCTCTACGATCGTTCACTCAAGCTTGCGGATTATCTCTTCCCAACTTCAACATCAATGATGTTGCCCCCAAATACATGCAGTCCCAGCGGTTTTATACTTTGGTGTTGTCGAGGAGCGAATTCCTGCTACAACTTAAGCGGGCGAGATGCCATTCTATGGCGGTGCAATAGAGTTGAACATCGATGGACTTTCTCAAAGCCATCCCATTTAGTGGACTTAATCAGACGGTTGGGCCAAGGCAGTTAAGTTACGTGCTCATGTATCGACTAGGCATCCCATTCTTTGCCAAAGAAAGTCAAGTGTCAGTTGTAATCATACCATGTATATCTTTGGAGATCATGAGGTACACTTTGCGCTAAGGATGTGAGTCCCAAATTTAGGTATGATATGGTTAGAGATGTCTTAGCGGATATTTGTTATTATTATTATTGTTTCCTTCGTCTCATGGAAACTCCTTGATTTTAAGAAACTCCTTCGTTTCTACAAACTCCTTAATTTCATGATATTTCTTTCACATCATGAAAATAATATAAAATTAGGAAAGGTGTCAAGGGACCGGGCTCATTAAGCCCGGCCATGCCTTAGCCATGGCCGGTCCCCACACTTGTGATTCCTTATTTTTTATTATTATTATTTCCTTTATCTTATGAAGTTCCTCGGTTTGACAAAACCACGATTTCTTCATATTTTCTCAAATGTTGCTCAAACGCGCATCGAAAATATCAAAATTCTCAGGATCGAGGCAATGAGACACTATGGTGACATGGGCATATTACCTTGGCCAGACATAGGTTGGCCCTTTGGCTTGCAAGAGGCCGGTCCCACGCATTTTCATCATTTGACCTAATTTGTTCACATTAGGTTTTAAACTCTTCAAACAACTTGGAATTTCATCAAATGATCGTCAGTCGGTCCCATGACCAACCAGGATGGTTCCATGATCCCTTGTGGTCCCTCATTTCTTCGTAATTAGGTTTTATTACCTAATAGACAAACACTATTTTAACAAATGATTAAACCAGGCATTTAATCATACTTTCACCAACTTGTCTTCAAGAGACTTTGGTATTTGCTCACTGAGCATCGGGCGCTACATGGTCGGTCAATCATCCCCATGTAGTAGGTCCCTCCTTCACTTCGTGGTTGATTTTCAATAAATCATCAATTGATCAACCAATTAATCAAAATTAGGGTTTCAAATCCAAGGTTCATAATTCCATATTCAAATACTAATAATTTTATGTTGATCCCTGTAATCAACACTTTAATTATTATACTGGGTCGATTGCCGATTATCTTAAATTAATATTTTATTTGGTCCATTACCAAATAATTCATAAACGAGCAACATTTTCTTAGATGAACAATATTTGCTCGGACTAGAAATATTGGTTCAACTATCAATATTCAACAAGTTCATCGAATGAGCAATATTTGCTCACCTTAACTATCAACATTCATTCGACAATTATACCTCTGTCTCAACGGACATGTTCAATTCATGAGTCCTAGAACATTTGTAAATCATGTTCAACTTTCGGCCAATGCAAAGACTCATCATCTCATCAAGTCAACTGACTTACTAACTAAATCACGTCTGCCTTGCGAACTCCACAATCACGAGACATCAATCGTGTCACATGGGGATATTAACTAGGTTTTGTCCTGCGGCCTACGGCACATGTGTTCATCCATGATGAGAATGTGACTAAGTCGTGCAAGCGGTTGAAGGAGTTAACGAAGTAGTGGGTGGACAATCAACCAAGTCTCCACGATGAGTAAATCGGTTTTAACACGATTTCCACTTTCCCACTCCTTGACCCGGCCGTCACCCTTCACGGGATCAATGTGTCTACTACTTCTTGCAATATAAATAAGTCATTGAACCCATGATTGAAAGAACAGAGAAAATTCTGATCAAGACCATCGTTCTCAAGAATTGATCAATCAACCTCGTAACTTATTCGAACTCAATAGTTCCACAGAAAACTTGCGAGAAATCTTAAACACATTCACAATCCTTGATCACCATTGATCTCACACATTTCTTAACTTCCCTCCTACAGATCGACATATCCTCTCTTGTGACCGAATTATCTTGGGCGGCCATTGTCTTGGTTTAGGCCGGAGTCTTACAGATTGATCTCTCGAATTCAAGCACTCCATTTGCAGTGCATCTGTGTGAGGTTAAGCAGTTTTCTCGGTTCGAGGAGTCCCCTCCGCACGGTCGTCTCCTCAATTCTTTAAAAACCAGCAAATCGTTTTTCCCCATCTACATGACTCATTACTTTCAAATGGCTTTTGTTCCTTTGCAGGATGACAATGTGCATTAAATACTTGGTTCTATGATTTTACCCTTGAACTAAAAACCACCATCAACATTAAGTCCCAACCCAGCACGTAATAGTGATGCTATTGCGGGGTAAGTAATGGATGGTGACATACAACATGGAATATAGGCGAAAGGAATAGGCGGGCTTCTAGGAAGGAGTCGACCGTCGGCAGGTGTGCGAGAGACGGTGATTGGCGCGGCCGTGGGGCGTTGGTATGGTGGGACATTTGCCCTTCCTCGTGCATAAAGCAAAGAAGGTTTCCTTCTTTCGTTAGGAATTCCCAAACTTACATGTGTAAAAGGGTGTCGACCCCTCTTCTCCTTTTTTTTTAATTTGCTCGTTTGCTTTATTACGTCCCTGGAAGCGTGTGTCTCTTTGTTGTCGCCATCATCACGAGAGCTTCAACCATTAGAAGGTAAGTGCTTGGCTGCGTTTTTTTTTTTTTTTTTTTTGCGGATGTGAACCTTATCTTTAGGTGTAGCTTCCTTGAACTCGAAAAACTCATCGATATGAATGAAACTTCTTTGTTGGAAATATTGTAGTGAACTTAAACAGTAGTATCAAAGTAATCAACCTCGGGAATCACGTCAAGGCGAGCAAAGAATCATAGGTGAGTGCCACTGTTTTGCTCCTTTTTTTTTTTTTTTTTTTTTTCATTTTGCAAAAACCTAGTTTTAGGTTTTTCCCAGAGTGTAATACCCACAGATTTTTTTTTTTTGTTGTTGGAGGGCGTAAGTCACTCTGACCATTTCAGAGTATAACCCGGCCGTAAGGCATATATCCAGCGTCCAAAGAGAATTTTGTGTGTGGCTATTTCATCATTCCTGTTAGTTTGTTATTCACATAATTCTCCGTCTCGAGCTTCGACTATTAGTGATTACATCGAATTTTGATAAGAAGTTGCGTGCATGATTCATCTTTTGGCATGAAGTAGTGACTTATGGCTGCTAAGCTAGGAAGTGCTATCAATTCCAAAGATATACCAAACATAGATGATAAGATCTTTGTGTGCCTTATCAGAACATTAGGACTCATCAGTCATTAAAATTACCCTCGCTACGGGTTCAGAGGAGAATGAAGAGTCGCTCCATCAATTTCTCCGGTGCGTGTGATGAGTTAAATCTCCAAAAGAAAAGTATCAGCTTTTTCCTCTGATTTCCAAAATTTGCCATAATCCGTTGCGGCTCTTATGAAGGATGGATGAGGCATATGTTGACGTCAAAAATAACGACAAAGCAAGTTGTTGAAGCTATCCAAGGCGTCGCAACACTTCGCATTAGGAAGATGTTGCGGGTTTGATCACTTATCATTTTTCTCGATGGTGTCCCCTCCACACACCACGGCCATATGTAATGGGAGAAATGACCGTCTCCTTAGCGTGAGCCATTTCTTTGAGTCTTCCGGTTGCGGGAATCTTGATTTCAAGTTGTCAGATGAAGAAGAAGTGATGTTCTCCCTCTAGTTAAGAAAGCGAAGGATATAATCGGAAGGAAAATGATGACAAAATGTTTCTATACTTAGTGGGTGTCGAATGGTTTCTATGAAATCGGCGGGCGGTGTTGGATGATGTACTCGGGCGTTGCTAACGTTTTATCCTTGTGGTTGTCTAGAGATGTTTTTGATGATGGCTCTCGGTAAGAAGAGAATAAAAATGGCTCGTTATGTTTGCTATTAAGTTGGCACAAGGCGTAGTCCTCCCCTAGGAAGTTTGTTCCTTGGGTATTGTACTCTCATGGATTCCTAGCGGTGGACATGTATGCTTCAACGGATATATAAAGGTGGAGTCGCATGTTCACATTACTTTTCTCAAGCATGCTTATGGGAGCACTTCAATGGTTATTCTCCTAATCCTGCAACTTCGTTCTCCAGTATATATGGGGGTTCGAGAATACTCAGATTGGCCGAAGAGGCGTCCAAAGGCTAGGTTGAAGCTTATTGATTTTTCGATAGCGTGCATGCCATAGATTTTTCGCCGTAGACATAGGTTCATTCATACGTAGTTCGACAAAAACCTTTACTTGGCATTCTGATATAATGTTGCACAGAGTGGGGAGGATATAAGTTTTGGAGAGACCATATTTATGCGAAGCTGCCACGCAAGTATATTCCATCTTTCTTTAATGAATCCTTTCTTTGCGTTCAGTATAATATTGTGAGGCAGCTCGTCAAATGGGATTTGATCGGGAATCCGTTTTGTAAGCCATGCCACGCCTCCAAGTGGATCTTTTGACATCATTTTCGATACTAGCATCTTCACAACAAAGAAAAGCCTACCATTCTTGCTCCCAGGAAGAAAACCAATGGAAGCCGTGATAAGTATAAGGAGTGGAAGAAGAGCTCTAACTTTCAAGATTCGCGGAAGAAGTTGTAACGATCCGCGTGACAGGAGACCTTCTCTGAAACTTTGAAAAATCTAAGCTATTGAAGTGCTTCCTTCGGAGTAAGCGAACCATGGATCGTATTTCGAGCAGTGAGGCGAGTCCCAGAGAAAAAGAGGTGGGGTCGAAGGCCCGCGTGCGACTGACTTTCATTAAGCGACTTCAAGAGCTCGATAATTTTTAATTCTTCTGATATGCGGGTACATGCGTGATTTCTCTTAACCATCCGATTTTAGTTATTTAGGCGGCCTCACTAAAAATCATCCTTCTTTAAAATCGGGGTTTGGGAATGAGAACAGCTTTTTACTGAACTGTGGCGTAGTCACAACATGGTTTCTCTAGAAGAGAAATCACGAGCGAATCTTGAGTCTCTCAAAGATGAAGATGAAATTTGAAGACGAGAAGGTTGAGTCGTGATGATGAAGGAAAGTACTTAGCGTGAAAGAAGAATCTAATCGTTCAATGAGCCGGGAAGATGGCCCAGTACGTCTTTATACATTTTCTAAAGATGATTAGATCTTTGGTGTGAAATAAACGTGTCAGTGATATTACAGGATGAGACCGTAGAAAGCAGATCTCGGCGGAGATGGATGATGATCTGAGAACATCGGTGCCTTCGTGAGAATGGAGATGTTGCATCCATATTTGTAGATATCGCGCTTCCAAGAACCTCTCGAAAATGATGCAGCATTAGTTGTGCATTAGTTCTTTGGAACCACTTTAGATCCATCTTTTGACGTCCTTCATAGACCGCGTCTTGGTTGGAGGATTGACATGCCGTCTAAGTATGCGGAGTTGTACGGGATATGGGGAGAAGCATGGTCACATTACCATGGCCAAGAAGGTTAAGAGTCGTTTCTCATTGGTTAAACGTGTCGAAGAAGCTCTTTCTTCCATTCAGTGACATGGCCTGTTACAGGTGCGCCATTTAGAGAAGTAGTTCAAAGCTGGGAGTTCAGCAGGGATATGTTTGTGAACTTTGAGTTTATCTAGTTACGTGAAGGATTGCCCAAATCAGCTACATCTGAAATGGTTGAAGTCCCTTCCTGATTTTATTAACCAAGGGCGATAGAAGCTATCGGGGTTGAAGTTAGTAAGGCTGTTCTCAAAATATGAGACGCTTTTGCCAAGAAGAATGAGCCATTTTTGAATGATTTCCTTGAATACTTTTACTTCATAAATTTTTCTCCTCTTAGGTTTTTTTTTTTGAAAAGGTGGTTTGATTTTACGGTTATGAACTAGTAGGTGATTGCTTTCTGTGAGATTGCAGATTGATTTACTCTTAAAAAATGATTTTGTGAGTAGTGCAGGTATTAATATTTGGATGAACTAACAAGTTGGAATGCAAATGGCGCGACTCTTTTGGAGAAATTGTGAAATGTTACATGAAAAAGGGAAATACTAGAGTAATATGATATTACAGAATAATCGTATGTATTGACTCTATTCTCAACATGAGCTGACGTAATGTGAGTCCCAGATGAATTTCAAAACAATTGGGCATGTATTGTTGTTCACGAAACTTACTTGTTCACGAGACCCAATAACAAGCTGGCTTCCACTGGAGAATTGTTTCTAATCCAGGTTATGGGCGCCTCTCAACAATAGGGAAGTCTCCATCCAATTTGTTTTGTTGGTTGGACGTGTTGACTTGTAGAAAATGGAGGATCTCCAGTTCATAGGGCGTAACTCTCTAGAGCTAATCTTTTCTGGACAATGCGCTTGGTAGTTGCATTCATTTGCGTAGGGTGATTGATGAACTTTGTGGTAGGTGTCAATACCTTAAATCTGTCTTTTATCGATCGGTTGGCGAGCGCCACACATGAGAGTAGTTGGACTACTCCGTCTCGTACCCAATCTTTAAGCAACTCCAGGAACTTTCCTCATCGGAAATGGGAAGTGTGGGTACCACAGAATCTGGTTTCTCTCGCATTAGTGGATGTTGTCGTTAAGAGAACTCTTATGGGCCTTGATACGAAGCTCGTTTCGAGAGTGGAGTTGAGGCGCAGTGTGCGTTGATATAGGCGCAGATCATTTAGTTTGGCGGTTTCTTTGAAGTGTAACTTCTCTCGAAGACTCTACATCGGTGACAATAACGCTATGAGGCGGTTGAGCTAAGTCTGGGTTACGTCATCGCGAGTTCTTGTCTTCATGGAGACCTTGGTAAAATTTCCCCTTCTTCGGGCGCTTCTACTGTTGGTAAGTCGGGCGGAGTCGTTGTTGTGGATTGTTGAACAACTCTGCAGACCACGCGAGGTCTTGAATCTGATTTTCAGCCAAAACTTCATAAGTAGGTTCCTTAGCCTTATCTTACAGTGTGTGACACTCCAGTTCCTCCTCTGTGAAAGCTGTCTCGACTCTTTGTCGTTGGATGGATTTTGTTCATCATTTCCTTTTCGTCTCATGTAGATGTAGCTCACGTAATGCCTCTGCATCGTCGTGGAGCAGAACTTGAGACAAAGACTTCAGCATTTTTGTCACTTCTAAAATCGGTGGCGTCTTCCAAGCAAATGTTTCTTTGATTCTTGCCCTGGTTTTCCATACTCTTTAAAGAACAAAGCGTCTCATTTTGTAGCAGCGATATTGGCACGATTGTGACAACGTGCTCCGGCATTTTCTTCATATCTTCCATGGTGATTGGTTTCGAGCATTAAGTGATTTTGAAGAGTTTGGATGACCGGGTACATCGCTAAAGGGAAAGTTGGAATTGGTGCTTGAAGTGAATTTTGGTTATTAGATCTAAGATCTACCCTCTTGAGATTGAGAAAATTAAAATGAAATTGAAAATTGATCTTGCTACCAAGAGATTAATCTCCCACTGTGGTCGCCAGTTGTTTTGGGGTAAAAACTGATTCTGCTGTTCTTGGTAAATTTGGGTGTGTTGATGAGAAATGAATTCAAAACCCTAAACAAATATACTGCACATGAGTAATTTTAGATTCGAGAGATCAATGCAGCAAGACTACAGCCTAAACCAAGAAATGGTCGATTCCATATTCAATTCAGGTCACAAAGTAGAAGGAGAAGGGGTTGATCTTAGGGAGGAAGACGAGAAGGTGTTTGAGATCGAGAATGTCGAATTATGAAGGTGTGGTCTGTTTTATGACTTGTATCGGAATGCGGAATGAGTAGACATTAATCGTCATGTCATGCCAATGTGCCCAGGATTCTTAAGGGAATATAGCGCCGTGAATATACACAAGAGCAATGCAGTAATATAAATAATATTAGTGAATTAAGAAATTATCAAGTATTGGGTTGGCATTATACATTACCAAGTGAAATTACCTTACCCTTTAAATATCTGCAAATACCCAATATAACCTTATAAGCAAGTTCATATATTCTACTTATAAACCATTTTTATTTTTAGAGGTTGTAACATTATTATTTAAATAGAGTTTATAATTATATAGACTAAAACCCACACTCAGCGATGTGGGGGTTAAATTTTTATTGATAAGCGAAATTAAAATGCTAATCTTACTAAGAGTTGTTATTTCCAGTATAGCAACACAAGATTGCAAAAAACATTCCTCTAAAATTCAATAAAATTTGGAATACAAGCAGTTTTTATTCATAGTCGTAACAATTGCTATTAATAATCGTAAACCAATGGCTTACAACACCTCTGCTGCATTCACAGCATCCTCAAGCACATATGGAATGAATTGCATAACAAGCAAGCCAACAATTACAAGCAGTTCATATGATTGTTACAAAGCAGAAAGGGTGAGATGTTAGCAAGAGGTTATGCCATGGTGAAGATACTCAGCGATTAAGGTTAAATATAACAATAAACTCTGAAAATTTAAAAATTTTGGCGTTGTATATTTGGATTAGGAAATTCTACATACATAGTCACCTAGGTTGAGTTTAGATTAATCAATGAAAATTGGGTGATGATCATTATTCAGGCGGTTGGTTCATTGATTTAACTTCTTAAGTCTACCCTCCCGGCTCTTTTGCTGGATCCCAACTAATAGTGCATGAAAAATTTATCTTGGTGTAAAACCATTAATAATAATATTACCAAACTACATTGGATGCGCATAATAATTAAGTGGGATATGGTTACAAGTCTACTTTTTACACGCCATTCAAATTTCTTAATCAATCCATTTGAAGATGAATAATAATGTATTTCAATGGTATTTCTTGAAAGTTTTACAAAGGAAATGTAGAATAGAGCTAAAGAAATTACAATCACTCTTGATTTTCTCTCTCCTATTGACTTGTAACAATTCAAAGGAATCTCTCTCTCATGAGACTTACTGCGATCCTTTATACTTAGGGTATTACATAGCGGAT